>KB306344.1:27035-78493 GCA_000328365.1 Capitella teleta | reverse complement strand
GATCATTTTGGGTGTACGGCGTGGCGTAAAGCAGCTGCCTGTTTTGTGCTTTTCATGACAGAGCACCGTGGCTGGCCTCTTCGGGAGCGCGAGGGTGGCGCTGTGAAAGGCGAAAGATCTCCTCGCAGCCCTTCTTCATGTTTGCAGAGTACGTGGACTTCAAAGTGAGCCCTGCATTAAGTATTTAGCGCCTCGGAATTGGCCAAATCAAAATTGGTTGCGCTCGTTTTTTTTGATGCTCTTTTGTTGGGAGAGAAAAAGTGCTGCGAATAAGCGGAGATGCATGGGAAGTACTGCGTAATGGACTGGGAGATCTGTTAGCGGGTGATCATCGTAATAATAGAGAGATCACCCGAAGTATCACTATATACAAATGTCAAAAAATACCACGGGGAATGGTGAGAACAAAAATACGATTATCACAGAAAGAAAGTAGGTCTGTCTGACCCAATTGGTTCACTGGAAGCACTCTTCATCCGACGCAGTTCGTTCTCCTGAGATCAGATGAATTGTTCACTGATTGGTATTTGGTTGTTCATCTGGACCGACAACCAATCTGTCGATTACGTCAGAACGTTGCGTCGATTATCGACGGAGTCCGACAGGGTAAACTCGGATTCAATTCATTGACCCCTGCGACGTGTGAGTGCGAGGTCTCCGGGTTCTTTCATAGTCCTGACCTGCGTCGTGACCTCGAACAATTTCCGTGTAAGACATTTTTCTGTCAAGTTCGTCCATTTTTGTACATGTAAAGATTTCAAGTAATTTGTCTGTGGTTAGCGTCCCGGGGGTCGGCTGGCAGGTGAACCTGGACTACTCTTGTAGCAAGGGTTTGCCACCAATCACGAGCCTCCTACAGTCATGTATTACATAATTGCATACCATTGCATAAAATCGGTTAGTGCCTCGATCTGCACATTATACATAGCTATGAAATATATTAGCACCTAAAATTGTAGTATCAAAAGAATCCGCCACCTACGCGCACCTATATTCTTATTGTTACTTCCTTATTAAGACTTAGAGCCATCACGTTTCTACCGTACTTATTAGCCAGTCCCGGGGGTGCTTCCTCGCCCAGGAAATCGTCCAGGGACGGTCAAGGCCAAGGTATCCCTTCCTCCCACGACGATAGAAGACATTCTAGAAATACACTGCGGTATGGACACTGTGTTTCGTTTGCCGAATCTCGTGTTTATAGTAAACTGACGTTGATTCTAGCTCTAGATCAGAACGTGGCGCTCGTCTAGACTTTCTTTTGGCAGAGCACGTAAACACTGGGGCCCCCCTCCAGGCCTTTGTACTATGGAGTCACATGCAGACAATTACACTATCTACAGATAACGTTGTATACACTACTCCTCTTCACAGGTGCCAACTGCACACATGAATGTGTCCCATTTGTGTATAACCCACCGCTGCTGTATACCAGTACAAGAACTATACGTTTTCTACATGAGAAGGAACGCTAGGACCCCTATAAATAAACTACGCAAGGAGAGTAGGGGGCCAAGGCGCGAGTTTAACAGACACTTTGCAGAACCAACACACCGATTCCCGACCGAGCGGCTTTTTCTTCGCTGCTTGCCATGCTTACTACTCAGGCATTGGTGTGAGATTCCGACCATTGATGAAAGTCGTTCTTAGAGGATTTGCCGCAAAGTGTCAGAGAAAAACTCTTACGTGCCTACATCCTGAATCATCTTGAGTATCCCGTACAAGTAGGTAATAGAGCTCCTTATAGCCAGTCATCTTTTGTGAGCAGTGTGTATACTTGTATCGCATGCATGGACTGTGTTCTTATTATATACGATCTTTTAGAAGTAAAGACGCTATGTATCAATACAAACAACAGCGAGAGATCTCTTTGTGTCACGCCACAAAAGTTGCCTTACCATCCAACAGAGCGGCTTTTCTATAAGGGCATGTCCTCATCTTTGATGACTTTCTGCTCTCATCTCCATGACAACTATTTCAAACTGAGATCTAAGGTACCCGAGCAGCTGAGACGGCTGCACACTCTAAGAAGGCATGCTTGTCCAACGTTGAGCTGCCACTCCCTGCCCGGCGGCGCATCATTGCTTATGCTGTTTGAAGCACCGGGATCTCGTTACAAGACTTGCTACAAGAGGCAAGACTTCAATGCTAACTACAATAATACGTGACATCAATGACCTGGTGACAATAATCAACGCATTTTAAGCTTTATTTCATCGCGATTTTACTACCTTTTCTGTTTTGATACACGGCTCATTTTGGGTTTGATCCAATTTTGCAAAAAAAAAAGTCTTTATTGGTGGAAAGGGAGGAAAAATCTTGTTTCTATTAGAAGGAAGTTTTCGTTGCTTTCGGCAAATTAATCCACTCTGGTTTCGCCTTCCCGGTTCATTAACACCGGAGAATTAATCTCCAATTTCGGTGATCTAAACCCATCGACATCCTGTTACTTCTCTAGTGTGTTATGCTTCGTATTTCACGATTCAAGGATTGAAAATCAGGGCAGTCCCAGGTGCTTGGCGAGAAGGTTATGTCTGCAGTGGACGAAGCGCCTTCCTTTTTGCAATGAATGCCACCTAATTCGGCCATTGACTGGGGGCCAATTGAGGAATATCCTGTGCGTTTTGTATTCGCTGTTTGCTGCAATTCAGTCACGTTTTCTTGGCTCCGTGTTGCGCCTGCGTTGCTAGGGACTACCGAGTGGCCATTCTCAATCTCTTAGCTCTTTATTCTTGTCTTCTCCTTATTCTCCTCCTCTTAACCTGTTGATAAGATATCCGTCCGTCAATTAACGGACTTACGCAACCTGTTGTAGTTGTACGCTTAAGAGCTGAACATTAGTTGGTAGTTGGTATAGTGCTGTTTCTATCTGCTGCATGCTGAGGGAGTTAAAGATGTCAGAAACATGGTTTATTTACTGCGCCGGGTTCATCTCGCTGAGTGTCTCTTATGATTATATATATACCTTCAAATTTAAGTCTCTCCTGCACTAATTAATATTATTTATCGTGGCACAATAACATCTTGTAATGATGTGGGTAATTCCGGCGGAAATTCGCGTGACCGTGACGTTACCGTGTATGCATAGTCTGATTTTGAGCTTGTTTCCTAAAAGCTAGTGTGTATATTACTGTATTTTAATCATCTATCGCGTTGTCAAATGGCTTAATGAGGTGGGTCAATTTCGTCATAGAAGTACTTCTTCACAAATGCGCGAATGTTTATTTGTATTTGTCGTAAAATCTTTGCTTCAAATGAAAACCGTTTATATCACACTTTCTCGATTTTCCACTTTGATATAGCTTCAGTTTGCAGTGTATATACATATATAAGCATGTAGGTAAATTTGTCTCTGTGCAGGGCTACGCAGCCGTTCGAAATCGTAGGTAGTTTTCTTTCGTTGACAACTTCGTGATTATCACATGTGTGGCCATTGCATCTCCATCTCTCTATATCGCATTCAAAATTCATGAAACTGAACGCCGACCAATCTGCTATTATGTTCTAATCTGAATTATTGAGTTCTGATTCGTAGATCTGGTGTTTTTTTTTTTTTTTGCTTCGTTTTTTACTTTCTGCTCAAGATGATTTGTTTAATTCATAAAACGCAATTCTTCCATCTTAGCAAGTAATTGATTAGAAAAGTTAAGAGGAACACACCGTAAAGTGTTATTGCAAAAGATTGTACTCAGAGAAGCAAAGTATTGAATGGAGAAGTCATTGCATATTTTATGAATTTCCATGTCATGATTGCTGTGTTTTGTCCATGATTGACAGACGTGGCTTTTTTTTCCCCTATCTCCTGTGATAATCGTAGCAATAAATTCGTTTTCATTGTCATACAGTGCCACGGTGTGATCAGCGTCTATTATAGTCGTGTTTTTGCGAGAGGTCACCCAGCAGGCTAACCATTTGCAGCCTTGATTGCCATATGCCATCAATCTCTTTTTGTCATCGCTATATTTTATGGCATTTTTTTTTTTTTCTTTTGCGTGGCGGTGATAATGGAAGCTTACGTAATGCAAAAACGTTTGTCACTAATCATTGAGGCAGCAACAGCAGCAACTCGGTCGTCAAATCACGTACGCTGCCCTTGATTGTGTATCTAGTCAAAGTAGGTTATTTTTTTATGCAATTTTATATGTATATTACACCGTTGTCTACACGTGATTGGCTTCCTCTTGTCGCACGCTTTTGCAATTTCACATGCGCATTTACGAAGCATGCTTCATTGGCCAGTTAATAGGACACCCAGGACTGGCTCTCTTCTGTCGGATGATGACCGCAAATGACCCTCTGATGTCCAATCGAAGCCAACCTCCGCGCTCGTCCGCTATGCTTGTGTGTAGTGATCCGAGACCCCAGAATGGATCCGTACGGGAGACTCATTTCCCGAGCCAGCGCTCATCCATCCAACTCTTCGTTGGTTACTTCTCATTGACTACATGATGTATACGGACATCGTGTCTTGCTTTGAAATTATCATTACACTCCTGGAATGTCTTATTATCTCGCAGTGTCTGTAACGACCGTGACACTAGCTTCTGATATGGACATCGCTATAAATGAAATGAATGTTGCGTGCGTTGTATAATCACGACTCGCGTATTTGCTGATTATAGAAAACATGGCAATATCGGATTATTAAGTTCAATTATCCCGTGGATATTGAAGCGAGCGAAATACATTAATCAGGGCCAAGCCTCCGAGCGCCCTCTCTCGGTGAGTGTAAAAAGAAAAGGATAAAAACCGGCAACCTCCGTACAAAACCTGCTCGTGATAATTGAACAATAAAGGTGTAATTCGCTCCTTTTTCCCCCTCTGCTGTAGTTTTACTCGCGAAAACTCGGCTTCCTGCGCCTCTGCGTGCGTTTTTCACGTCATCAACGAGGGGTAACACCGCCTTTGTACCGACGAACAGTCTTCTCGCCTCCTAAAAAGGCAAGGATTTTTTTTCTCTCTCGGCATGACTTGATTGTCATGAATTGGAAGGCTGTGGAAAAAAATTGTAGGGAACTTAGGGAAAAAGACACAAACGCTCGTTTTTAGCCTTTCTTATTAACGAAAAATTCTCTGCTAATGACATGGAGTTTTGTGCAGATTTTCCTTTCGACATCTTGATTTGCGTTTTGTAGTAATCTAGCTCTTGTCATCTGCTGCTTTTCGGCAGACATCCTCTTGTCGAGTGAGGTCTTTTCTTCATAGAAAAACGCCTCTACTTCTTAAAGCCATCTCCCTTTTTCAACATCCTCCTTTTTACTTTCGCTAGCACCATCTTCCCATGGGAAGACCTTTTTATATATTCTTTTATCATGGAACGAAGGTGTTTCTTCTCGCACTTTTATCTTCATGCTTTTCTTTAAAACTTGATGAGTTTTCTTTTCCACCTGTGTAAGAAAGAAACTTCTCAACTTCTAATTGAATTATAACGCAAGTGTGATGTCTCGAAATTCTTCTCTAAATCAACAGCAGCTTTTCTCTTTTTTTTTTCTCTCTTTATGGTATTAACGTGTCAAACTATGCTGTATCGTTGGTATAATTTGCCAATTTTACGCTCTCTTGACTACAATTGCAATCAATGAATTTCGTACGCCCGGTGTGATCCAATACTGACCATTCTCTGGTACAGTACAATCTAACCCACCTTACAACCCATATGACCTCATTAATGACCCACTGACCTAATTATCCCATTCTCCTTTGCAGGTGGAGTGAGCCCCCAGAGTCGCTATATTCTCGGACCAAGTGAAAGTAAGCTTTGTTTTTGTGTCCTTACCCTGATTGATACTCTGATACATAGTGTACTATTTCACACAGACAAAGAGACCGGCTTCCTCCGCTTTTAATTCAACATGCACCCATTAGAAAACGTCTCACATTTCTTACGTAGTTTTCACACAAAAACAGTTCCGTCTGGCATTTCGTGTCGCTGCTACCCGCAAATTGAAACGTGTTTTTACGCGCTCTTTTTCTAGACAATCCCTGCAAGCTTCTCGTGCCGCGGCCGGGTCCTTTGAAAAGAAAACACATTCTGTACATATAAGGTTCGCAAAGAGTTTTTCACCCTCTTTATTGTCGTGGTGGAAAAAAAAAATTACTACGCTTTTTCTCTTGAATCCTACTACAATTTTTCGGTCATGCCTTTGCGTGACTTTTGTCGTTTTGAGGAAGGTTTCGCTCGGGGAACATTTCGTCCGACGGAAGTCATGCGACGAGGAGTGCCGCCATGATTAATCTGGGCGCTAAAAAAATCCGCCATCGTTTAGCTACCAAAGACAAAAACCTTGTTCTCCCTCTAGCTCTTCGCTTCAGGTACTACTCACTTTTTCATCCTCGTTTTACCGATCATATTGTGCGTAGAGTCCTCGGCTCAAACGACGCATAGTAAAAACGCGAAACTACGCTGGTTTTGCAGCGACTTCTTTCGCTCTACATAAAACTCGGATCGAGAGGACTCGCCGAAAGAAACCACTCGTTTGGCTATGATTTGTGTGCGTTTTTCGAACGACGGGCGGACTATGTAGCTTTTAACCATATCGGATGGCATAGGGGGTTTTATGCTGAGAAAGAAAATGGAAATGAGCTCTCCCGAGTTGAGCTTTTTATTATTTTGTCATCATCGGTGCCTCATTGATGTGTGGGGCGATCCAATAGTGATTGACTGCGTGCATTCTACGCCGTTAAAACCTGTCTATACTCTGCTTCACATGAATCACATCGACCTACTTGTTCGCAATGGTCAGCTGATGGTCGCGTCACTCAGCGAGGTAATCGCATGCCTTCTAACCTCTTCGATGCTCAATCCAGACTCTACCGTACTATCTGCGGATTGAACTTTGACCGGGCAGGCGCAAATCGCCTTCAGGGTATGAGAAGTGTTGTGGTAGAAGTGTTTAGCGGAGCGAGGGGTCGGCTGCAAATTAGCCATCTCACTGCCTCGACTGACATCTCGTTCAGGGGAGATGAGTCATGACTTACATTTCGACGCCCTTCTTAAGACACCTGCTTTTGGCAGTGTGCCAGGGACCGTTGGCTATGTGCCACGTGCTCTTCTGCGTAGCATTCTCGTCGCCTTTTTCGACTGGCCTGAGTGGAATGAATGATTTGATGAAAGGGAGGATGCTCGCGAGTGGCAACGGGAAATGGGCTGAAAAGGCGCCGGCAACACAAGAAGGGCCAGCCGGTGGGACTGGCGAGTGGGAAAGCCGATCGCATGCAACATCGTCCGGCCCTGAGAGAGCGAGAGAGAGCAGGTCGCCGTCATCCGCCGATCTCTCTGTGGGATCTCGTGTCCGTAATAGGGGTATCAACAGCGTCAGCGACTGACACTGCCGCCGCAGGTACAGATCCGAGTCTGCAACATTGCCCTACGCGCACTGACGCTTGATTTGTATCGCAAAATACGGACGCAGACCGAGTGGCGCGACATCGCAGCCTGTCCATTCTTCGTGGACGGTCAGAGGCCTGAATGTTTTTTCCATGCGTTGATCGCTCGGGGGTGGGGGTGGGGGGCTCCTGCGTCATGTGGTTGCTACTATGCCTCCAGGCGGACGACATCTTTGAGCGTTGCCTAATTGATGCTTTGTCTTGCGTCGTCCGCTGCCATAGCGTGTTTATGCTGATGCCGCTCCCACGTGCGCCGCTTACGGTGCCGATTAATCCGCCCTGAAACATACGACGCATATGCTTTACGGACGCGTGTGAGCAGGCAGCGCACGAGCCGGTTTCGGCGGCGTCCTTGGTCACTTAGCGTCCAATGGAGTTTTAAGCGTCGAAAGAACATCGCAACCGCAACTTTATGGCCCTCGAACGCAGCGCTCACTGATTGCAGCTGATCACTTCTCCGCTGCTACAAATGATGATGACTTCACTCATCTATAAGACAACCTCATAATTATATTACATCATACATGTATGGACCAATTACTCGGAGTAGTCTTTGTATTATTGCAGTTGTTATCGTCTTCTCCTTCGCAGCAGCAGCAGCGGCCATTGCCCACTCTGCTATACGAACGAAGCGCTCATTAAATTCGCCGTCGACTTCTTCTTCTTTTTCTCATTATTCCTGTCCGATAATTGTGATGCCTGTGTTGGCCTCGGTCGTCGGGCTTTGTGCTTTTGGGATGAGTGGGCATATGGCATTCGGGCCTTCGTCGTCTTTTGCGGATCGCTGCTTCGGCTACTCATCGGGACTGACCACGCAGAAGGCATTGTATTGAGCACGCCCAATCCCCCCCCCCCCCACGAAGCGACTGCTGTGAACGTCGTACGTGTATTTGTGAGATTTGATACAGTTAATATCATTGATTGAGTGTGGTTATCCGCCTCCCCGGGGGACGACAACTCACCAATCCCTGTAATGCATTGATGTTTTATTCAGCAACGTATATATGGATCATAGTGCCACAGCTTCCTTACCTACAATGGAAAAAAAAACTGTCTCGTAACTAGAAAGTCTCCTTTCGATTGCAAGCGATTATTACACCTGTTTCGCTGGCGTTCGATTTCTTGCAATTTCAAGGAATTTGTCTCAGAGATATTTTCAGACATGTCGACGAGTACGCTATACGGTGACCGCGAAGTAAGTCAGCCAGTCATTGGTCAATCACTGTCCAGGCATGACTGGACGCAGGTCATCAATCGGCTGTCATAGCACCAGGGTCGTTGCTATAATGCGATGGGCTCAATGGTGAACGATTAGCATGACCAGTCATGGTTCTCTAGCGGACTTATTGCAGATTTAGCAGTCGATAGAACTCGCAACAGAAGTTGATTACAGACATCCGTGTAATGGATGGCGTGTGATAGATCAATGCCTGACAGTCCTGATAGGTTCAGCCGATTGATCTCCGCTGATCAAAATCTGCCTTATAGATAGATGACCGCCTCTTCTATATTTTAGCTTCTGTATCTATGTAGGTATATATATATATATATGCGTATACACCGTGCGTGTTCAGTACAATGGAGACTAGCGTGTATAATTCGGAATTGACATTTCTTTGTGCATTGTTCATGTCGCCTTTGGTCGGTGTAGCGGTCTGTTGGCTCGGGGCTACCCTGTATTCAGTGGCGCTGCTTTGGCGGATCACACCGCGCTTTCTCTATAAAAAGAGCCAACTCGATATGAGATCGCACGGATTCTTTATCTGCCCAACAGCCACTACTTCCAGAAATAAAAAACTCTGTAAAACTATCCCATGTCAACGACAGTGATGACCTGTGCGCCTGGCAGATTACTTACGTTCACCGTACTCTCGCTCTGACAGGTCTTACGGGCGAGCCTCTTCTGCCGCCAATGCTGCCACGACAACGGCTCAGACAAAAAAAAAAACAAAACAAAAAAAAAACACCTTTTTTTCTTTTTTCTCCCATTTCTGAATGCGAAATTCTTTGACGCAGGTGGTCCGCTGAAATAGTACCCAAGGGTTTTGCGTATTTCTGCTGAGGAATGGCTTTCGAGGAGTTTCTAGTACTAGCACAAGCCATAAATGAAAAGCTCTTGTACACCATGAAGTACTTTTTTTTTTCTCCTACTCAACTCTATGATTTTACGCAAAGAACACCTTTGCTTCTTCTTTTTTTTTTTTTTTTTTTTTTTGCTGTTCTTCTTGAGCATTTCGACCTTGGTCACTTTCGAGTGACCAGAGGAGAGCGGCGTCCGATGCCTGCAATTAGTGAGTGCGTGGTGCTTCAAGACGGTCGGCCCTGACGCATTAGGCTGCTGAGAGGCCCACTCGGTCGCCCGCACGCCACGCCCGCCCTATGCCCACACAAAGACTCAGTGTTTCCTCAATACGAGTCCAATTTGTCCACGAGGCGTTGTACAACGGGATTTTCTATTTATACCTGAGCAAACCGAGTCGCAATCACAGAGGTCATCTGAAAGACGTCGCTAATTCAGGTGTCATGTTGAAAGGAACTCGTCAGAGAAGGTCACCACCGCAATGACCGCTGGCTACTCGCAGTGTGGTCAAGAGCCGAGCGGTGTAAGAGCGTCCGTCGCCAGCGGGTGTTCCGTGTTTTTTGCTCTAATTCAATGAGATGTGGTCGTGTGCGCCTGTCTCCGCGAGGGCTAATCAGGAGATGATCCCCCTCGCAGCTACCCCTCCTTCAGACGCTCCTCCATCACGCCCTCTTCTCCCTGCCCTATAGGCTGCCCCTCCAAGGTCGTCGCTAGGGTATGCCGCTCTTCGTCCTCCTAGCTCCTTCCCGGAATCCAACTCCTGATTTATCTTTGGTCATCGACTGGGCGTCACGTCGCTAGCTTCTGACCCCGAAATAATCTCCGATTTCGTTCATAAAAAGAGCAAGCTGTGAGCTGTCTATTGGAAAAGCCATCGATCAGATGAATTCGACAGCGATTGCGGTCCGAGCTGCGGTCGAGATGGACTGCCGTCCGCCCGCCGCGCTCGGATGTTCATGTTGTTTCTATGAATCGGCGCCATTCCGGACAAGCGAAGATTCTCGGCATCATCTGTCTTGTTCTTGGTTCTGCATGCATGGTCGTTTGTCGACGTGAGGGGAACGAAATGGAAAGTTAATGAAAAAGCACGCTGATCGCCCATTGTCCGCAGTCTGTTAGACATAAATCTCGACTACGATCTTGATCGGGTGATGATCGCGCATCTCGTATCGAACTGACCGCATTCCTCTACGGCGCATGCGCCAACGGAAGGCCAGCATCGCTCAGGTAACAGTGGCGGCTGTCCTTATATGTCGTTGTTTGAGGCGAAGGGGGTTGTGGGGCCGCAGGTGATGTCCGCATCTTCGAGGTCATGAAAGCCCTCTCCAAGAGGAGCTGCTAATCAGTGAGAACCCCTCCCCGACCCCTTTTCTCGTACGTGTATATACGCGACGTGGATTCCATGATCGCAACTGGGTCAACGCTTTCGCTAGCTCCTCTGCATCCACACTTTGCCCTAATCGGCTTTGTGTCGCCTCTTAAATCTTGATTATGATGCTGCTTTCTTTTACCTGCAGAAGAAAGAACACTTTTTGGTTTTTGCCAGTTTCTTTTGTCGCCATCTTCTGTGTTCTTCTGCTTCTTCATCCGCTTGTATACATGCATAATGGCAAACGTTTTTGTACAAAATCTCTCGTATTTGCAGAAATAAAGCTAACAGCGCAAAAAAGGTGTCATTAGCGAAAGTTGCTGAGCCGGTATATATACAAGGGGGGGGGCAAGAGGAAGGGGTGGTGGAGGACGTGGGGGGTACAGGGCGCTTGGGGCGCTGGGTGCTGAGCGCTCTTCAGCTAATGGTTCCAACTTCTCCGTGTCGCCGCCCTACGCGCGTAAAAGGCGCCGCTGAGACAGTCGTGCGGTGTGCAAAACGCCGCAATCGGCAAATGCACTGCTTATTCGCTTCGTTATCTGCGACGATCGGCGTACAACGCTCTCTGTTCATTCCGCTTTCACCTGGACTCTTTAGCTCACCTCGACCAGTGCTCAAGGGCTGAGTATGTACGGTGTAACTGGCGCTTCGTGAATAACGATGCTCTTGAGGGTGGCTGGATACTCATGTATTAGGCTGATGAGGTTTCTATGGCCTTTATATGTGATTACAAGGCTATTCATGTGATTATACCTAAGTTTAACACCCGGCATGCACGGTAGTTTGTTGCCCTCACCTCTTTGTACGATGTATTGCGTAATTGTAGCCGTTTATTGTTATGTAATGCAGTTTGAGACGCGTCTTGTAAAGGCTGAATGCTCGGCGGACAATCAATCTGGAATGAGTTCATTGATTGTGTCCATCTCAGACATGATGATGTCATGCGGCCTGATTAGCTGACCGACCAGTTACAGGTCCTTTCCGGCCCGTTGTACATGTCTCCCTATCTTCGCTTGTGGATCGTATGATTCCCCTATAATCCATGCAAGGGTAAGGTGTCAATTTCCCCCCCCCCCCCCCCCAGGCTGCTGCTCCAGAAACCGGGTTGAAAAAAAGAACGATATGTATAGACTGATCAGTTGATCATGTGTCGATCATGTGATGAACTGCGTCGCTGTCTGATTGCCCGTTAAACGCGTCTCGCAAATCCGATTCTCTGCGGAACCAATTTGTCGAAATAGGGTTGGATTTTCGAGAAGGTGTCGCCTGTAGCGGCGTGGATTTCAATCTCATGTATAATGAGAGCAGTTTTTGTTGTTGTTGTTGCAAATACCGAAGCGCCTAGTCGTACGGCGACTGGCTGAAAAGTCTGAATGGAGAGAGGCGCGTGCGGCAATCGTAGCCGATTGTACTCTGTCGCCTGAATGGGTCGACTCGCGTTGCCCAATCGCCAAATGATGCTGGCTGCGCGTCGTGCCACGTGCGGCAAGGGGGTGGGGCAGCGCACGCCCAATAAGGATTTGGCGGAGCGGAGCAGCGCCGCTTTCGGACTTGAGCGCTCGCGAGGAACGTTGAACAGCGAGCGCCGCAGAAGCAGCAGCAGAAGCATCGTCAACACGGGAACATGATGGCCGTGCATAGCAGGTGGCCCCGCAGTCACAGCAGTGGTCGCGCTGCTGCAGGCGTCGCGCTCCTCCCGCCCAGTTCACACAGGACCCTGGCCGACACGCGCTTCCTCAAGAGTACTGCATGGCCATTTCATCACCTCCCTCCACCAGTGATCGGTTAGTGTTATAGTACAACGCCGCACAAACTTTTACACTTGACGTGCTGTTATGGTTTCTCCGATTGTCTTCCCTGGTTCTTATTGCTGGTATATTTCACTATGACGGGCGTGTTTTATTTCAGATTATTTTTTTAACTAATTGTTGAATTGATTAGTTTCCACCTCCGGCGTGTTGCTGGAGTCCTCGGGGTGTGCGGGATCTGCGTTCCACGCATGCCACTCCTGTTTATGATATTCAATGTCATGTTTATTGGTGCGTTACTTTGGTCAGTTTTAGTAATCTCCGATTATTGAAACATTGACAACTTTTGATCTAATGTTGAACTTAGTGCTCATTATATAATATTGAGTGATCTTCGTGTTTCATGCCCCCCCCCCCTCCCAAACAAGTGTTCGCTTCTTCCTCCTGGGAAACTTAATAGATATCCCATTGCGATGGGCCCGCATAAACGATTTGTTTACGTTCTTTTAAGCCCCTTTGCGCGGTTCCGTTGATCAGTTTATAAGCATTCTTTCGCATTGAGCCATTCAATTCCATTCAGCCGATCAGTGCTCGTGCAAATACGTTCATCAGATTACCGCTGCAATGTTTGTATCTACCTGTGAAGACGAAGCGAGAGGTGAAGAACGAGCCGCAAATGATGCTCAGACGTGGCCCGGCGGCCGAGCAGCTGTCTTCAATGAGCAGCGCGGCTTGAAAACCAATATCGCCGAGCGCCAGCAACCTGTTCGCTACCTACTCCACTCATCAAGTGTTTTCGCCTACCCTTTGGCATATATTCCATGCTTCAAATTCGGCTCAGCGAAAACTACGAGCAGGGCATGTTCCATCGCTCATCCTTTGGCCCGAGAGCGCGGATATTGCTTGAACCCGAGGCCCAGCATGCCAGCACTAGTAGAAACGGCGATAAGCTGGGTGCAATGCAGACGTCCGCGCTTTTTCTCTTCGTTTGTTATTGCCTCTTATTCCATTGAAGTTTTTTTTTCTCTCTCTCTCTACCTCTACCTTTTTCAGCCGCTTAGCTTAGGTATTGAGCAGGTGCCTAGAGGCGTGCACATGCGGCCGTCGTTGTTCGTTAATTCGGGCCGCAACGCGGACGCAATGTACAGATGAAATCCGATTATACCCTGACCGCATTTCTGACTGTGGCACACGCCAAGAAGTGTGTCGCACCATTGTTCAGATCTCTCACCCGTTACGTAATCTCGGCCGCCGCCCACGGAGGTGGCGTTACTATAAACGGCGTGTATAGAATGCGCCGCGTTCGTGACCGTCACAGGCTCTGCAGTCAATAAGTCGGCGATTTAAACCTTTGTGTAAATCATCCACTGACCACAGTGACCAGCGCTGACCGATGCTGGATCAATCGCCCGCCTTTGAATGGGTTGTTGACAGACTGAGATTGCCTCACTTACCCGGCTTCTCGCTCTCTCTCTCACTTCTTGGCGAGTTCCGCAACTGCACCGACAGCACTTCGTCCAGGGACGTTGTCGCGCTCGCCTTCTTTGCTCAGCATTGCTTTGCTGTGATGGAAATGCAGCTAATGGCATTGCAAGAAGCCTCATCACTCATCAGTTGGTCAGTGTTCGTGTTGGTCATCTTGTTCATTGCATGTCCACTGCAGGCCATACTTTTCTTGATTTGCAGTGGGGGGGGGGGGGTGATGTCTATGGATGCACCCTTGTTTGCCACAAGCTGTAGTGTCGAGCAAAAAACGCAAGTCATGTAGTCGCTTGCCATCTCCGGAGGCAAACAGAGCATAAGTCATGGCGCCTTGCTTGTTGCATGCACGTGGTAGGTCTTGGGCTGTGTCGCCGATCCCTGACGCGACGGCGCCGAGGTCAGCAGAGAGGCTCATCAGGAATTCGCTCGACAAGCCCTTAGCTCTCGCTGCCCAGAATCACGGGTCCCCTGGGCTGTCACCCACAGCGAGCGAACTTGTGCCCTCTTCATCCCTGAAATAATCTAGGTGTTCTTTGTTCGCTGATTGTCAGAGAAAGGGGCAAGCATCAAGCGCAGATGTTGGTTTAGCATATCACGCAGGACTCCGTTTTTTTCCTTCGTTTATTTTTTTATTTTTTTTATTTTTTTCAACAATCGAAAACCGTTCTATACATTGAACCCTTATGCGGAGAACGACCAATCCCACCACGCCCCTTCTTTCCCTATGCGGGAGTCAATGGGCCGATGCCTCATTGTCTAAGTGCGCCTTTCATGCCGCTCGCGTCTCCCACTGATGTCCGTGTTTCACGCGCGGACACCCTCGCAAGTGGTCCGCTCTCATCAAGACCTTCATTTCAATCCGTTCGCTTGGAATCCTCCCTGACGCCCTGATAGACCGAGGATGTCTGTCCTTAATTCGGACTGCGAAATATACGTCTAAAATCCTTTGAAGTAATTGTTATACTTTTCGTATTATCTATGCATTGCAATGAGTTTTCATTCTAGATACACGTTAAAAGATTCCACTAAAGGATTTAGCGACTAAAAGAAGTATATATATTCCAGTTCTTTGATTCCAGCATTTCTTTCTTCGTAGCTTCTGAGTACTATAAAATTTGCATTAAAGGAATCTCGCACAATATTTTTTTTTGCCATTGAAACGACAACGTATGTGTATGTATGGTATGATGCCAAGGAGTATAAAACCTCGTTAACAATGCCGCCAGTACACCCTCGTTCCGAATCCCGCCTCAGAACTGCGTCGTATGAGACGCTACAAAACCTCGGATCACATGACAACGAAGGTAACTTTCAATGATTCTTTTTTTAGTTTTCCCGCCAGTTTTCCACCCCTCTCGCTTTCCCGCGCAAACTGTTTTTGGTTAGCTACTTTTTTCTTTTTCTCCTCTTGCGATTTCGGAAAATTTGAAAAGAAAGTGAGTATCATCACACGTGGTGTCCCTATAGATGCATGCGTGGTGGCTGCATTAACTAATGCTTTTTGCATGCAGGTAACATCGCAAGTTGTCATTTAGCCTCAGATAAGCTCAATCTCATCGCCCCGGCAGCTGCCGTGATGTGCTCTCTGAATGTCTTGTATGCATTCGTGTCATTTTGCACACGAACTCCGCCCAATACAATTAGCCTGCTTTGCGGTTCCGGGTTTTAGCCTCAACCCAAGGACACTACCATCAATGACTTTCCTGCTGAATCAGCATCTTTTCTTTTTCACGGTGCGTCAAATCCGTTGGGTGGGAATCTGAGCGTTATTAGCCGGACCTTATGGTCAGTATCCAGTTGCCGTCCGCTGACCAATGGGGCGAGGCTGTTCCATAAACGACCGCTGTCCACGCTGGCCAAACCGCTTTAAGATGTCCCTGTCCGTATGCCGCGTCCGATTCACACGCCTTGTTGCCTCGCGGACATAAAACGAGGCGCTCCCTCCTAGACGGACCGCTGTCCATCACCGACTGACCCTCCCCTGACCGCACCATTAACGTTCTGTTGATGTAACGTCGTCACCGGCCTCTTGTTTAGCTACGCTTTTGCCATATGCAGGCGACCAGCATTCATGCGCTGTTTGTCTATGCCTAATCGTGCCATAATTACGACTTCTGACGCGCTCGCTTTTACTTGCAGTATATAGGCCGTCTCCTGTGCCACAGTCACTTTATCTGATACCCAATATAATCAAATGGAGTAATGCGTTGATTTAAGCGGTAATCACACATTTCAAAGTCAATTAACCGGATTGTCACAGGTTCTCCCCTTTTGCTCTAGTTTTTACTAATAAGTAATAACCACGTTACTTAACCACTTTCACAGAAGTACGCTCCTCAAATAGCAGTCTAGTGAGGTTTCGTTTGCGTGCATCGTAGATTAAGGTCATTGCGGTATTTCCAGGCATCGGCGGTGTGAATAGCTGCTGCCCATTAATCTTAATGGGCTCTGATTGGCTGCCGTAAGTGTATTTATGTAGTGTTTGATTGCTGCGACCAGGGACCCTTGTTACGCCATGCTCCCCATGCATAATCACATACGCCAGACTTTGACCTCCTCGCCCTCCTTATATCAAGATCCAATTACACCCACATTGATTCTAATTACGTGCGGAAACACTCGGCTCAATGGCTGCATGATCTCGAATCGGGTTCGTCCATTGCGTTTGACCCTGTGTGGTTTGCCTGTGCGGTTATCCCTTCACCTGCGCGCAATAGCCTCCTTCGGCGTCGCTTCGGGCACACCGGATGGTAGCGCCGCTTCTGCAAGAGTGACCGCTTCAATTTAGATATACATTGTATACATGTGCGGTGCACCTTTAGGGGCTGACCTTGCAAGGTTATAAGCCCCCCACTGGCGTTGCTCTTTATTAAGACATATATCCAGGTCTACCGCTTATACATGTATACAATGTATGTCTAGATGGAAGTGGTTTCTCTTGCAGGAGCGGCGTTATCCACCGGTGTACCCGAAGCGCCGCGGAAGAGATAGAATAGAGCTCTGTATTGGCCAGTATATGCCAAACTGTTATTGATCTATAAGGATATACCCTCTTTAGTTTATTTCTGTACAGATGTAATGTGAAAATGGGAAAATTGTGAATGCTATTTCACGGATAAAATGATTTGTATAATATTACAAGTATAATGTATATAATAAGTATAGCGGAGGCCTGGGAGAATGTCCGTTGTGTGCAGCATAAATGAGATTGGCGAAGAAAAGAGGCTTTACTAAGAACATCGTCGGTTGAACAGCGCCAAGGACAAAACATTGACATCGATGGTCACCTTCCCCAGGCGCTGTGGCCAGTCACTTGGGGTCGAGGGGTATAGGGTGTCTCAGGGACACGCGTCGTATACATATACATATAGCCGAGTTGCATGTAGTGTTCTGCATGCAAACCGCCAACAACGCTCAGTCATACATCGATCGCTTGTGTATCAACACCGATACTTAGCGAGTACAACTTCGTCAAGTTGCAGTATAGGCCCTGCCTACTTGTTCTTTGCGAATGGCTCTGATTGGTTGCCTTGTTCGGAGGCTACGCTGCTCAGTGCTTCTCACCCTTCAAGTGAACGTGCCGCCTGCTCTCGCTTCACTCAATGCTGAGCATCCGTACCGACAATACTTAGAGTGAACTTTTGGAATATAACTGCTTTGTGTTACTGGTTATCGGTAAGGTACGTTTGTGTGTCTGCTAATGCCACGAATCAGATTGAACAAATTGCATTTAATTAAAATTAATTAATATGCGTGAAATTAATAGATGCTCAGTGTTACACATATTATTAAATATTATAGTTTAAATCAATATCATTATATGATATAATCATTCTATACTGACCCATACACTTCGGTATCAATGCAATATCAGGTATGATAATGCATATATTATTTTTGAATTCGCAATCAGCAGCTCCACCTTGTGAGCATACTGTGTGAGCTGTTGCTCTGGGGTGAGGATGGATGCGCATGCCGAGCGAGCGAGCGAGGGGGCTCCAGGCCCTCGATGCGCCGCTAATAAATAGATGAAGCTTGCAATGTGTTTCTGATAGACATAGATGAAGCAACACGACGCCTCCCCTCTCTTCCTGGCTGCAGCAGCAAGTGGTTTCAGACTGAACTACGAGGGGTACGAGGGGGGTAACTTCTCTCCATTTACAAACCTTCTTTCTCACAAGTCAATATGTTTTTGTTTTGTTTTGGGTGCATCTATTTTGAGTGCAGCTTCATATGAAAGTTAATTATATACTTGCGGTTTGACATTGTATACTTTGTGCGTGCGTCATAATTTTGTCATATTATGCGGTTTGTGTGTATTGGTTTTTTTTTTGTTTTTTTTTTTTTTGTTTTTTTTTTTTTTTTGGGTAAATAATCATTGGTATAGCAGTATAACACTCAGCTTTAAACGTCTCTTTCTTCTTTTTAGCTGGGTTGATTATTATAAGTGTGATTTATATTTTGACTGTCAAAACTCAAAACCCGTATTTCCTAATTACTGATCTTATTGAATAATGTAATTGAATACGCTCTACTCCTACTCTCCAGGCCCTCATTGCATTGTGCTATAATTTTGCGCCTTACTGACTGGTAGGTAATTGCATCATTCATTGTAGCTCATCTTGCAAAGCAACGCGAGGTGTCGCCCGATCAAAGTACTAGTAGCCGACATTGTCATCAACTTTGTGCTCCCGGAAGAGCATCCTGCATTGCGCATGCGCGAGCCCTCGGAGGCCGTCCCGTTTGTGGTCCACCTGTTGCTGATGGTCCGTGGCTGAGGCCAAAGAGTGCTTGGTCCTCCTGCATGCTGCTCCGTGTCCGCTCGCCTTTTGCGGCCGCATGCCACAGCGGCACTGACTGCTGCTTCTGCTTCTCGCCCTGCCATGCACTGGGGACTATTGATCCCGTCTGCCTGACTGACGGAATCCCTCCCCTACCCCCTCACAAGCGTAAACATCGCTTGTCTGTCTGCCTCCGAACGATCCCGAACGATCCCGAGTGCCGCCGAACGTCGTCGTCGGAATTCACTCGTAGCCGCCACATGCGTTCCTTATTGATTTTTTTTAAAGGCCAAATCAATGCTCTGTCGCCCTCTGAACCCAATATGCCCCCTTCCCCCGCCCCCCTGTGCATGTCCCGTAGCAGCAGCTGGCGGGAGGGGAGTGTTACGTCGGACATACTACACGCATGTTTCATTCAGTCGGCATCGCTGCATGCTGAGAAGGAGTACTGGTGGCGAGGCACGCGGAGGTCACTGGTCAGGTGAGGAGCGTCTGCTGCGTGTGGCTGCTGCTGCTGCTGCTGTGGTATGCGAAGGGCACAGTGTACAATTGTGGTCGCCGTCGGCTTTGTTATGGAATGCGGCTAATGAGTGTATGGATTCGTATGCATGTTCCCATCTGCCGAACGGCGGGTCAGCTGTTGGCGCTACGACTATCGTGCTAAGCTATAATACAGACGGCGGCTGACTACCTTCCAGTCATCCTCGACCGCTGCTTCATAAGGTTATCAGTAGTTATCATCATTGATCTTGTGTCTATACGTTCGGTCGGATATTCATCTTTCCGTGTTATCCATTGTTAATTCAGGGTTGTGGCATCATTGGTTGTTTAGTGCTGTTGCTATCCACGTCTCAGGTCAGAGGTCAAGGACGTGTCCCTACCGGAGCAGGAAGTGAAGGTGAAGCCTCGCTGCGCCCTTATACAGAGGCTACTCACGAACCCACTCCACATCTCCGCGTGCACGTGTAAACAAAGCGGGTCATGCAGTATGCATATTTTAATGTTATGGTAATGCGGTATTTCAATTGTCGCTGTTGATTGATCTCTCGCAATTACGTCACGTGAGTGTTGTACGCCGTGTCGTCGTCTGCAGTTTCGTCTGTGAGAGATCCGAATCGAAGCGTTTCATGTACGGGTTACGTCATGGCGTAAGTTAGGTCACGTGTGGCGCCAGGCATGCACGTCTTTGCTCTCTTGTTATATGGATGTTGCACAAGTTTACCTATACTAGTATGTATTATTACGTGCGATGAACAAACTTTTTCTTTGGTTGCCATAGATACGCGTGACCTGTCGCCCTGACAACATATACAGCGACATCTGCCGTAAAGTGGAATGGCGTTTTTATGAGAGAGTGCTTAAACTAAATGGATGTTAGAGCATTTGTCGCATATAGGGAATTACTTGTCATTACAAAAGCTGTTGCCAAGTTTTTGGCTTTTGTGTGATCGGCATCCCTCATTTGGCTGCCGGGCGTCCTCCGTTGCGACACCTCCTCCGAACCAGCGTATATGTACTTGATCAGCGAGTACTGCAGCTGATGTACGTCTCTTTCTATCTTTGCAGAGCTCTCCCCGCCATGCCCGTCCGATCACATACTGAGTGCCCCTCCTCGCTCCGCCGATGACCGCTACGAAGAGTCCTCACCATGGCAACCCGAAGCAACGTCGCTTAGCAACAGCAGCACATCCTTGATCGGCGACGACGTCTCATCCTCCCCTCCGTTGAAGGGTGGCGACATCAACTGCAACGTTATTCAGCACGACAAGCACCTGGCCAGCAGCAGCAGCAGCAGCAGCCACCGCAGTGCTGACGTCGGTCATGCGGCTGCCCCCGGCATCCGAGCAGCAGAAGCAGCGCGAAGGCAGCGAATGAGCTCCAATGGCCTCCAGGATTCACGGGCCGAAGTGAGCGGCACCTCCTCCTCTCAGCAGCAGCAGCAGCAGCAACAGGGTTCCTCCTCATCCTCACCGACCTCCGTCGCATGGCGCCCTGCCCCCCATTCTCCCCCATCTCGCCCTTCCTCCCATCGCCTGACTCCCAACTCTAACAGCAACCGCGCCGCAGCCCATCTTTCGCAACACGAGCAAGCTCAATTGATGCTGCAGGGCCCCAGCAGCCTCTTCCGTCCGCCGCACTCCTCCCCAGCGGCGGTCGCAGCTGCAGCGGCGGCTGATTCAAGGCACTTCCCTGGCTCACAACTCAACCTGCTCTACCCAACCAGCACAGGGTCGTCCAGTCCGCTGTACCACCAGTCACTGTACATGCATCAGGGACAGCCCTCCTCCTCCCTGACTCTCAGTCCGTACGGCCCTTTCCACTATGGGCATGCATCTTCCACGGGCTACCCGTCCAACGCAGGAGCGCTGATGCACGCTGGTTTCCCCCACGACAGCTACTCAACACTCCTCACTCGCTTCAACTCCCTGCCCAGAGCCCCGTTCCACCCAGGCGCCGTGCCACCGCAGTACCCTCTTCCAGGCAGCGGCTCCCCGGGCCCCCTCCCGCGCCTGCCCACTCCTAGTCAGCCGTCGTCTCTGCCGCCCAGCAGCGGTAGTGCGGCCGGCCATCACCTCGGCCCGCAAGACCGCCATCCAGCCCGGTCGCCGAAGCACGAGCTTCACCCGTCAAGCGCACACAGAGGACCGCCAGGCTCTCCGGCTGCCGGCAAGTTCACACATCACCCTTCGCTGTTGAAACAGCCGTCGTACAAACCACACCATCATGCCAAGGATGAAGCACGGGACCTCAAAGGCCCCAAAGACTTGTCGTGTTCAGATGACCGTTATAAGAAAAGCGTCGATGGTCCCCCGTCAGCGAAGCGACCCCGGCTGCAACAGCACTCGGGGGGCATCGGGCAACCTCCCCCCTTGACCCGGGCAGTGCAGCCCCCGGTCGGGGGACACCTGCCTCCCCCGCCGCCCCTGCAACCGTCGGTGGGAGAAGTCAGCCCGCACTACCCTCCGCACTTCATGAAGGGCTCGATCATCCAGCTGGCGAACGGAGAACTGAAGCGAGTCGAGGAACTTCGGACGGACGACTTCGTGCAGAGCGCCGACGTCAGCGGTGACCTGAAGATCGACTCGAGCACTGTGGTACGCATCGAGGAGAACCACGACAAGGGCACGGCTGTGCTCGGCTTCTCCGTCGGCGAGCAGAGAGTCCAGGTGAGAATTGTTACACGTACTATTAGTCTATACATTGAGTATTTAATCTTCCACCTGGTGTTGTTATTCAAGATTTGAGGCTAGGGACAATTCCAGTGCAGTATTCGCCCCTTATATAGCATGCATCGTTGCACCGCTTGTGCTTTTTTGTCATTATTTTCCTGCGCTGTCGCATTAATCATTTTAAAAACAACAAAATGGACATGCGTAAGAACGTGTTCTTTGCATGAAATCTTAATGCGCGACCTGATCAACTTCCATCGATACGCGATCAAAGGCTTTTAAAGATATTCACATCCTTTAGAGTCGACTGATGTCTCACTTAAGACATTGAGATGAATTATGCAATGCAAGTCGGCATTATTCATGCCTTCAGCCGCGGCGTCTCTGCTCTGCGAAGTCGAAAACTTGCTTCATTATGGATGATTTGTTTTACGGAATTCATTGCCGCCTCGTAACGATACGCCTCTGTTTTGCACTGGTCAATTGCGGCATAACCACGTGTTGCCAATGTCATTGGAAGGTCATGACACACAGATGGTACGTGACATCTGTCAGGAATCAGGATATTAGCGTCATCAAGTATTTTGGCACTATACCTCTCTTTTTTTTTCTCTTTTAGAAGGGGGGAAGTGGGGAGTCGTGTATTGTATGCCCGTGGGGAGGTAGCACCGAGTGCTCTCTTGGTCGAGTTCATTTGTGTTGTAGGTTAATTGGCTGATACCTGAGTGTAATTAATTGGAAATTCATCAAGTGAATTAATTGTATTTATAATGTGTACTGCATGTACACTTGATTACTTAGCTTTCACAACGCAATTAAACATGCACTAAACAGCCACATGCAAAACCGAAAGAAAAAAACCTCATAATTGTCGATCGCTCTTAAACCGAGATCAAAAGGTCCCCACAATAGCCGACCTGACTACAGAGTACAGCCTCCCTAGTAATCATAACACCATAAACGACTCCCTGCTCGCGGCATTTTTTGTCTAGACCCATTTTCGGTGTTCTCGAAGAGAGTGAATTCGCGTCATGGCCCTGAGATCTGCTTCATGCTCAGAAACGAAGCTTGCGTTCATCTCTTCCTCTAATTGCTGACTCAGCACCTATCTCTGCCGCCCTCATTGAAATGCACGCAGACCGACGCTCCACAGCCCTCGTTACAAGAAAGTCAAGCTTGTATTACAGTCACCATTGATTGCCCGGCGGCCCTTCGGTCCTACAGTTATTTAACCAGAGTGCCATACGGTCTGATATCGAATTAATTGCCATTTGGGTAATTAGCGTGCTTGCATTGATCAGATAAATCAATTGGCCCGCAAACACTCCCGTGTCGCTCCATGCATTTTCCAAACCTTCCCTGCACCAATGCCTGCTGCCGTCTGCCGGTAAGGGGTAGGGGACATTCTCCTTATTCCCCCGTTGCCTACCAATCTCCATAAAACGCGTAACGCACCAATGAGCAACAATCAAGTGCCTCACTTCTCCCTGATTTCTCAATCGCTCTAAAAACGATCACGGTACAGTTTTATTTCAACGTCATTGGCCTACAATAAAGCCCCTTTTATTTTTCTTACTTTACTAAAATCAAAAATCAAAAAGTAGAAAACAAATATAGAATTGTTTTATGGATTTTTTTGGGGGGGTGGGGTCCCTTGTAGCTGCTATCACGTGATCTCTAAATCTGGCATGATAAACTCTGACCTCATGCTGTCTGCGGCTTGATTGTCGAATGAGTTAGCGACCATTACGCGCTGTTAACGCCGCAATGGCAATTTGTCCGGATAATAGAATTGTCGCCTTTCACACTCAATCGAGATTCATTCCATGGAAATCGATGTCAAATCCGCGCTTTTTGTATCATTCGGGTGATGAATTATAGATAGCAGGAGTTAAATAATAGCCAAAAGCAGCATATACCATTATATATAGCAGTGAGTGTCTTCAGCTGAATCACATGCATCGCCATGACCAATGCGGCTAAATGCGGCGTCGTACCGTCGGCGTGCCCTTGTGGTAACACGACCCTCGGGCGACCATTGTCTGTGCGAGGCAGCACACTGGGAGAATCGTGCCTGCTCACCGCGCACCTGCTTCCACCGTCACCTTAAGGACCAAGTGCTCGCTTTCACCTTATAAAATAAATGACGACGCGTTTTCGCGAATGACGTCGTATTGTTCTTAGCGGAACTCGCGTTCGTTGAGTCGTCGGTGTCCTCCGATGGTGTCCTCACCGGGTGTCCACTCACCTGTCCTCCACCTCAGGTGACCTCGTCGCCCTAATGATGGCCTCACGCGAACACCCTTTCTTCTCAGTGATTGCGCTGATCATCTTTTGCGAGATCGATGTCAGATTGCATGTATCGATCCCGATGCACACCACATCAGCATCTCTCCCCCCGTCTCCTGTATCGCCATGCTAAATATTTGCGTGACACGAGGCGGGTGCCATGAATACCAACATGACCTCTGCCTCGGGGACTGTCAGCAATTTGTCTATCACAACATGCTCGGATATTTTCTCGAGGTCCTTCCGACACTGTGTGTTTGATCTCTGCGGTGTCATTCGCCTGTTATCCGACACAGCCCCCCTTCATCCTGTAGAGACCCGCGAGTTATGGCAGAGGGCCCTACACAGGCGCCGCCTGCCCCTCGGGTAAGCTCAGGGTCGGGAGGGGTTTATTTGACCTTGTCCACCAGGGATTGGCCCGGACTTCCCTGCCGAAATTTCCGTTCGAGAATGAAACTTTGTTGTGAGCAATGGCGTCAATATTTTCGTCGTATACTACACGCACTATATGCTGAATTTATAAATGTCCTGTTCCGGTCGGCCGTTATGCGCAGGCGCACTCTGTCGTATTTGAAGCTTTTCCGGCGTGTTTCCTGCGCCTGCCTAATGGCCATCCGATTTCCCCACGAATGCATGTCCGCGGATCAACACACGGCGACGCTCACCCTGATTGGGCGTCGCATTTCAATCGCACGTGGCCTTCCTCTCTTTCGCTCTCCCTAAGAGGCAGCCCCCCCCCCTTTCCCTCGCGGACTCACTCACCTACCCTCTAACTCAACATGTCTGTATTTGTCCGGGTTATTAATAAGCCAGTGACAGCGATCATAACGCACCGTGTCCACCGAGGCCTGACAATCTAATGAAAAATTCTCCTTGACATTTACAAACCCCTTTTTGCCATAACAAGCTTTTACTGTAAGTGATACAACCCGAAGCTTTGAAGACGCCGCCGCTTTTAATATTGCCGAGTCAATTAGCGGCGTTGCTCCGCGTCGAGTACTTTTTAGTACTCATTTCTGCACGCTAATTGCCTTGCTTTTCTCCCTCGGCCGACTGACCTCTTGACCGGCGTCCATTGTGTCCTGTCGACGCGACAGTTGTCCGTCGGCACGGAACCCCTGCTTCATTTGTCGCACCTTCTTTTTTTCCTTCTCCCTGCAGTCCACCGCCTGCGTCGGCTTCCTTAATCTCTATGCTAATCTGTGTGCATACGCCTGGCTTCCTATTGCTTCCTGTTCACTGCTATCTATTCCTGCAACTGGACCCATTTCCGATTGGCTAGTGTTCTTCGAGAAGGGGTTCTTTATCAACGAGTATAGCGCATATCATGAAAACTGATAAACCCCTTGTGTGTTCTGGATTAAAAACGGAAAAAATAGGCCACAAAATTTCTCCCAATTTTTTTTTTTTTTTTTTTTTTTTTGCGTGCCGGACTAGTTGGCCAATGACGAGGGGGCGGCAGCAGGTGTGGCGCAGATGATTCCTGCAAATGGATGCGCCGCCACCGCCGCGTGTATGGCTGAGTGCAGCAGTCCTACTCCCTTGCACCTGTAATCAGCGCAAGTCGCTTTGAAGCTCCATTCATAAATAATGAATCAATTAGAAAGCCATGTCCGCACAAAAGGATGATACATGCATTCTGAAAGAAGTGGACAAAATGTCCATTGTTCAGTGTCCATTTGCAACGGCGGCCCCCGTGCGCAGTGCAGGTCATCCATCTCCGTGCCTCCTCCGCATCCTCCTCCCACCCATTTTACGGCCCTACATGTTCTGTCATTACGCCCTGTTTAACACCTTTCTTGTCTTGCACCAGGTGACCGTGGAAGCGACGTTGGAGCACCCTTTCTTCGTGTTCGGCCAGGGCTGGTCATCGTGTAACCCGCAGCAGACCCTGCATCGATACGGCCTTCAATGCCACCGCCTGACTGTAGGCGACGTCTGCATATCGCTCACCCATAAGGACGCTTCCACGCCATCTAGCTCGGGGGCGCCCTCTCCGAAGGACCCCCCTAAAGACAAGCAGGGTGCCGCCACCCCAAAGAGGAAGCAGCCCTCACCCAAACCAGGAGCGCCGTCGCGGCCCGCCAGGGCTTCCTCCACCGGAGCGATTCACCCGAACTCTGAACCCGGGCTGCTCCCCCGGCACTGCTCCCCCGCGGGCGGGCACTCTGCCCTCCCCCCCACTGCCTCCTCGTCCGCCTCGTCCCCATCGTTTCCCACGTCGTCGACGCCGCCTCGGAGGCGCTGGTCTGCACCCGACCAACTCCCGGCCTGCAAGCGCGACGTGGAATCCAAGTGCCGTGCGTCGCCCAACAACAAAATGACGACGATGTCGCCCCCTGTCAGCGTCAATGTCGTGGTGAGCAAAAGCAGCAGCAGCAGCAGTCGTCCTGTGGGTTGAACACTAGCACCAACGAAGAACTGTTACTCGTATCCTGCAGACACTTCCCTTTGATGATGATCGAATTTCGAGTCTGTATATTAGGAATTTGTATTCTTACTACTATTCTATACAAGAAGAAAGATTGGCTTATGTATTGCGTTAGGTTCAAAAGACAAGACATTTTTGTTTAATACTAATATTATTATTATTATCAGTATACAAATCCATGCTTTTTTCACATTTTTTTTTTTTCATCACAGTTCAACAGATAGCTTTACTGAAAAATCATGTGATGTCACCTTAAAATATCGTCGCCTTGGAAACAGTCTTATCAGGTTACTAACCGGATGGCGTTTTCTTTTCTTGAATCTAGCTTTAAACAATAACAAAACATTTAAACTTACTGAGTTTTTTTTCCCATTCTCACTTGATGGCTTGTTATCAACTCTCAAATTCATCTTTGTTTTGTCTACAAGCGAGATCGCAGCGCCTCTTTACAACTCCTTCTCCTTCCCCTCCAGAGCGTCCTTGGTCGAAGCCAGCTGCCTCCCGAAGAAGTCCATGGTGGCATTGTTCGCATTTGTTTCATTTGCCAACACAAAAGCGCTTTTTTGTGTTTGTCTAGTCCATTTATGAACAACGCTTGAAATATCAGTCTTTTGAATTCCTCCGTGAATATGCAACAATATGTCCGCCATTTTTTTTTTAGCAAACAATAGAAGAATGACTCCTCCCCCAAAATGGCCGCCATCTTTCTTTCCCCCATTTTGCGACGCAAAGGAAAAAGATCTCGTGGCTGCCTTACAACTGCTCTGATTGGAGCAAGGCGTCCATCTCATGTCTCCTTTGAAGTGTTCATTGTCCATTGCGTCCTTGCTATCGGCGTCTTATGACGATGTCGTCCTATCTGCCTATCCTTCCCATAATGCATCGCTGCGGTCTCGTTTGCGAGTTCCTTTTTATAATTCAATGGTGTAAAAGCTTTAAACTGAATCACTGTGTTCATTCTGCGGTTAAGAGTAACTTTTTTTCCTTTTTTTTTTTTTTTTTTTTTTTTTTTTTTTTGTGATATGTGATTTTACTTTATTTATTATTTTTTTTTTATTGATGACTTTGATCTCAATAATGTTGATCAACTTTTTTTTTTTTTTTCATTTTGGTGTACAAAAAATAGTAATGGCAAACCACAAGCTTTAATTAACCGCTTTACTGCTGTATTTTGGCTAAAACACACAACTTCTTCAATCCCTCCCCTGACGACTGAGTGTATATTTGACTGACGAGAACAGCGCTTTAAACAAATAGTTTTTTATACAACTTATTTTGTATTGTGCATTTTCAAACCTCAACATTGGCGACCTCAACACGTCCTAATTTGGCTAACTGCCAAGTTCCAATTTCGAATTCCAACCATGAGAAACCTCCTTATAGTTAAAATAACTTACCTCGTTTATAATTAATTAATCAATTAATTAAGCGAAATCCAATTTACATCATTTTATGTGTCCATTTCATTTTCCAGAAGCACCATTTATGTCTTTTGTGTCAATTTTGTGTCAATTTCGTCAAAGAATGTGTTGAGAACTTGTGTGTAGACTATCTAACAGTATGACAATGTTAATGAGATACGGCGCCTCATTGGCTACGGTGTGACCAGCTTTAACATTTGTAACAAAATGCTTTAATTAACAATTCTAACAAACATGAACAGCTCAATTTTATCTTAATTTTTCATTTCTTCTTCTTCTACTCCTTCATGTATTTTTGACTGAAAATCAAACTCATTGAGTATTAACGACTTTCGTCTTTCATGGTTTAAACAAATTGAATAATTTGCCAATATTTTGCCAACACTGTTTGACGGTTTGATACGTGATAGATTCCTCCAAAGATCTACCTCGAATCTATTTTTGTTTAATTGCTAGGAACAAAACTAAAACAAAATTATGCTAATATATCTGAGTATTGTTCTTGGGTGCTTGGTTCCTTCATACAAATTTTGTGCCATCATTTTAAAAAACAAACATTGTCACGTATTGTGTGTTGTATTATTTGGTTTATACTGTGATAAATGTGCTTTTCATTTCGTGCAAATTTAATTATTTTGGATCTGAATTTTGTTATATACTGTCCCCCCCCCCCTTTTTTTTTCAGTTATCTTTTTTTCATTTCTGTGTGAGATTTATCCTGCAAACAATTTTAATTTAATATTTTTAACAGACCTTTGCGTAATTGTGTTTATTGTTGTCTGGTATGACAGCCATATTTGCTCTGCTTTCCTTGTATTATTATTTTATTTCCTGCAAAGTGTTTGTTTTCCCTTAACAATCTGTGTCCCAAAGCGAAAGTATGAATCTGTTCAAACTGAAATCACAAAACTTTTTCTCTCACAACTTTCAATTTTTTGCTTGAATATTTTGTTCTCTTCTGTTTCACTATATCTGACTTGTTTCATTCGAGGTGCTTGTGTTGCTAATATTTCTGCAGATTTGATTTGAAGTTTACTTTCCCTCTCAAAAAGAATCTAAATTCCTAGAATTCTCCGCTTATTACTGTATTGTATTGAATGTTTTCACGTGAATTTCTGTTGACGGTGTGTCAGTTAGTTTTCTTATATGTTATGGATGGAGAATAGCTTTTGAGGCAGGCCTTGCCTTCTTGATTATTATAAAATTTAACTGTGTACATATGCGTGTTTCTATGGCAACCGTTGAGTGGTCCGTGTGGTAGCGCTGTATACGTCACCCGCGTCGTCACCATGGCGACCAAGTTCGATGGTAAAATTGACTTGACAAAAGTTCAAGACTGATATACATTTATTTATTTGCATAGAAGATATACCAAAGAATTCTCGACGATTTATCTTATGCAAATAAACATCAGTCAAACTTACTCCTTGTTTCTCCTTTCTCCTTCTCATTCTTTCCGCATCCAGGCACCAATGATTCTCACACGGTAATCCTGCATAGGTAACGCTTACTATGAATTGTACGAAGCACCCCGCTGCCTAATCTGCTTATTGCTTATGCAACCACATTTAATAAGAAACAGGAGAAAGAACTATGTTCACCTAAATGGAAGAAGAGACGCGTGCTGCGCGCATGCGTGCCAGGTTCAGACGCCGTGTCAACATTGATTACCCCATTGTTACGGACACAAAATCAAAGCAAGAAAATTGATCCGAAATCTCGGACGAAACGTCTGCGTTTGTCTCTCCCATTGTCGCCTAACTGCAAAATTAATGTCCAGCTTACATCAAAGGCCCACGAGCGGCGTAATAAATCGACAAGGAGAGCCGCAAAGTGTCATAAATTCCACACGATCCACAGACATCGATCGGTGTAGATTCCATTGAACGGACACATGTCCTGTCCGACTGTCTTACTCCGCGGCACGCTATGCCCTAGTGTATCTCGCATGCATCGAACCCAGGTGGACAATCAGCAAAGCTCCTGATTGATCGGTACAAAGTGCATCCCTCAACATGATGCATTGGCGATCGAACGGTCAAGCGGCGCCTCTGTCGCAGACATCAATGGCTGATTGATGCCCCAACGACATCTACACGCTGGCTATTGTTGAGTAGAGATGCTTGCTGATTCCGTGAAACATAAGATGACTGCACACAATTGTCTTTTTCGCGTAACGAGTGATGACTGATGTGAGCCGCCACGCTAGCCAGCTATTACAGCATCTGTATAAATGAGAACCTGTGCTGGTCAAGCCCCCTCATCAACAGGCCGTTAGAGTAGCCTTTCTACAAAGATGTAGCTCAAGGATGGAGGCAATGTTCCGACACTCGTAATGACAACACCATTTCGGTAATTCCACTGAACTACACTGTAATGATAGGTAGTATATGGCGTAGCATTAAAACTCTCAATCATCATTGAAAATAATAAACAAACGGGATTGAAATTAGTTTGTCAGAGCCATGCAGTTCATCAACGCATCGACCTCCAAGATCAGATTCCTGGAAGGGTGAATTCAATTTTCGATTTGATCACACTTTCCTTCCCCTCTTATGATCTCGCCCATCTAACGCTTCCAACCTCAAACTCCAATCAATGCCTGCAATTCCTAGGTAATGAAACTTTGAATTTATGAGCATTGAAATATCCAACACCACGCAAAATTTTCCTATTGAAGAATTACCAATAGTTCATTCAGTATATCAGAATGGGGCACACAATGTTCAAATGCAGGTCGATATTTTATTGGTGGCGTTCGAAGTGAGAACATCGCTGCAATGCGGTCGAATGATGAAGAGACATTCATCACATCCAGCGATTGACACAACTGTGCTTGTTTCCTCGCGATTGTCCTTCTGTCACTCGTCTTCAATAAGCAAATCCCACATTTTGACATTATTACAATATTCTCCGATTCACGGACGACCATCGCTCAAGTAGAATGCCCATCAGCGTGAATCAGACGCCGCTTTGACTGGGCCCCGCGCGACACCAACGCGCACCGAACGAGTGGGAGGTCAAACCAGACGACGGCTTATGCCTCTTCATGGCATGGTTTGTAACTTTATATTCGGTCAAGGTCATTTCATGGTCAGCTCAGCAGTGGAGATGACCCCGCGCAAAATATATATTGTGCATTTTCTGTTGCAACTGTAACCATGGAAGCTATACTTAACTTGCTTGAATACGAGAAATGGTTCAAAATTTTGTCTTCAAACTGGCGCCAATTTTCGCAATATATTCCGGTGATTGGGAATAAATGAAGTAGAAACCAGGGGTGTGGTTTTCTGTACTTGATCAGAGAGACTTCAGAGTATACACGTAAACAGCTTTGTCGCTCCTTTTCTTTAACACAAGACATATAGAGACAGTATTCTATCCTCATAAACATGGTAACATGCGAAACTCAGCTCAACTTAATGGAAGGCAAGAGCGCACGAATACCATCACTAATAGCAACAGTGTACCTTTGGATAACACCATAAAATTATAAACAATGGCAGAGTTCAACAATGCCCACATGGACAGAGTGCTGTGCATTGTAAATTGATCCGTCTCGGTTTGTTTTGGAGTTTTGCGCTCATAATAAATGTATTTCTACTTGAGAAAATCTCCTCATTGTTGCAAATTCCAAGCATAAGAATAAAACTCATGGATTTCTACAAACGCTTCTAGGAATCGTTTTTTTAACCCTTGGCTTCTGTTTCTTGATGAAGTCATCCAATGTTGGTACAAACGCAAAAGAAACCAATCAATTGCACATTAATATTTTATGAACACTGATCTAAACACATTGTGTTAAATCTGTGGAGTGCGACACAGTCGTGGAAAAGAGAAAGCGTTCAATTGAGTGCTTTATGAGAATGAGTTCGGTTTAGAAAACATGTGACGTCGCATTAGCACCGATATATTGGAGAGTTATAGGCTAGCATATGATGGTAGCAGGCCGACGGATGCTTGCTTTGATGGGGGAATGGATTTAAGTGATCTAACGTAATGTCAATAACAATGCTCCATTTTGCATAACTACATTTCTTATTGAGAGTCATTGATTGCCCCTTTCGCTCACAGAAGAAAAAGGAAGAAAAAAATGAAGGTGTCAGAGTAGCAATTAGGGCAACATAACGACTGCACCACGTGTTTGTCGTCATCACGGACGAAATGAACACCGCCTGCAAAAGTTATAATTTGAGCGATAATAAAGTGGCTTAGCAGCGAGGGTCATGCATCAGTGTTGTTTGATCAAGAACAGATCATAATTACCTCAAAAGCAACATTGAGATGGATGTGCCAGACACCTCAGCCTGCCTGACACGTAGTCATAAGGTCTATTTTGACCTCGTTAACTGATCATAAGAAAGCGAGAGGTGTTTATCCCTCACATCGACACCCTCCCATTTCTTCCCCTCGGCTAATGTCCGGTGTCGCATCTCTTGTCTGTGCCTAATATACACGCGTCCGAACAGGTGAGGTTTTGCTTGGCATCCTGTTGACTAGAAGACAGAGCCTCTCACACAGAGGCTGCTCAAGTGCCATTTCAATTGCCACACCTATGCTCAACAGTGTAATGAAGCAAACTTTTCTTTGTGTTATTTCTAAACAAGGGGAGTGTGTTTCAGTGAATTCTCATCGATCATGCTGGCTTCATGGCAGCTTTATATGCATTCTGTTGTAATTGTCCGTTGGCGTATCCTTCGTGCATTCAATGCTTTCTTTGTTTTGTGAATAATGATGTATATATTCTGCAACAAGAAACCTTGTAATTGTGATTGTTTACTTCCTGGAATAGGTACTCTCATTCACAGCGTTTCCAAAGAACGGCTTATCAAGGTCATGTCCACTGACAAAGCAATGGCTACTTTTGGACATCGACATACATGTAAGACTACATCAGAATATTAGGCTTTGGTTTTTTTTGTTTTTTTTTTGTTTTTTTGCGTGTTTCGATTTTTTCTTCCGTCATTTTTATCCATCTTATTTTTTTCTTTCTGATTCAACAAAAATATGTCCCACATTTACAAACATCATGTATTTATGATTAAAAAGGTTAAGGAATTTAGTAGTTTTATTATCAGCATATTTTATTTAGCACATTCCATCATCACACAAAATAAATGTACTTTTTCTGCTAGTACATGTCACCATAATTATGTTCTCTCGATATAGCGAGTCTTGCATACGGAATTAGAACGGTCCAAATCCTCGGCGAAGAACTTCCTTTGTGTGGTCAAACAGAAGGACATTTCTTTGATGACCATTTCGACAAAACGGACGCAGTAATGGGCGAAAACAATCGAACAAAGAGTCCAGCGACCGGCCTTCGCTGAGCACACAACGGTCATTCACGCTGCGGAAGCACAGCCTTGTGGACATGGTCAACTCACAGACATGATCGGAATCTGTGTAAGATGATCAGTAATGCGACGACATGGACATCTCAAGGGCTAGCTCAGACGCAGTGGAGGCAAGGGGATGACCAGAGCTATTTGCTTGTCCACTTTGGACTAGTGTTGATTCTACATTGGAGTGCTGTGGCTCTGAATACGAGAACTCCGATTGGCCGGCTGGAGTTCATCGAGTGACTCAGTGAATATTTCAAGAGGGCTAAATGGGTGAGAACGCTTTCTTGGAATGCTCTTGAAGTGAATAAAAAACGTATGACAAGTAACGAGGATTTATTTTTTTCCTGTATGAACAATCAGAGCGTCATTAGTTCGAATCAAAATGGCGCCATGGTCTATGGCAATCGCCCCTCTGTCGCGAATCTTCAGTCGAAATGATCAGAAACCATTTATCAAAAAGCTCGCCTCCATAATTCATCCGCTCGATGTGCTGTTTGCTTTGCGAATTTTTAATTAATTATGGACGCTGAGATTGGTGTCGGTGGATGAGATGGTGGCGCCAAAATTTATGGCGACGGCGACCGTTGTCAGTAGCGCGCGTGCGCTCGACCTTTTCAATTTACAAATTGAAGCCTGGCCTATTTCTCAGGTGATAACAAGCAACTCCACGCGAGAGGTCTCAGCATATACGAGGTGATGACTCGGTCATTAGCAGCAATCTTTCTTGGAAGCGTCAAGGCCTCCACCTGGGAGGTTGATAGGTGCCTGTTTAACCTCTTTTAAGTACAATTACCCCGTACACAAAAGACCCTTGTATGATATGTACTCGCTGCAACGAAACTTATCCATGTGATGAATGTATTTTGACAACCCTGGATCTGATATACGGTCCAGGGGTGTTCAAAATTAAAGCACTCGTTCGGGATTTTCCCCTGTCACCCGAAATCCTTAATAAACATGTTGAATAATAGAGAGCTCACTCTGACATCGTCATTGTCTTCAATTTATCGCTATTTGTGTGAATTGCGCATAAAACTGTCGCTGGGTGGTTATTAAGCAAGGAGAATTAGTTCAAGGATGACAGCCATATTGAGTGCTGGACATCCATCGGTAGGACATATATGGCCGTTAAGATGACCATGGCTGACTGTGGTCAATGAATCAACGTTTGAATGATCGCTCCGGTCAAAACCACGGACGCTGGTGTCGGTATTCCACCCGGAGGCTGGCATGGTGGGCTGAATATACATATACAGTGTATTACTGTGTACATAATTACAGGTACACATTTCCTGTCTATTTTTGTCCCCATGAATATCTAAGCAAAAGAAAATGTTAACTTGCTACCGCTGGAGATTCTCTAGCATCCTATAATTGATAGTTCACTCTTTGTCTATAAGAGCATATAAGAAATGCTTCTGTCAATGTCAGGTGTCCATTTCATCTAAATTTAGTGGCTGGGGATGCAGCGGCATGCAGCTGGGATCATTCGTTTCTGAAAAAAAAAAAAAAACAAAAAAACAAAAAAAACCAACTGACCCTGGGTGGGAAATGGATAGACAGCTATGCCTCACTCACAAGATGAAATCGACACCTTCATTGTTTAAGCTAAATTGATTTTGCATCAATTATTATATATTTTGCTTATTCTCTGTGCCAATGAAACCACACCTCTCTGAAAATTCATAAGGAATATTGTTTCGTTTAACAAGATCACAAGATGCAAGCAGAAGCAACTCATGTCCAAGTTAGATCATTTAATCAATCAAAATGTGATATATAAAGCTGGTATGTTTTCCTGCGATTAGGTGTGTATTTATTTTCATTCGTGTATGCCATGGAAATTAATTTTCGATATGTATAATAATTGAATACCATCTGGTATTCTGGTTCAGCGTGATCCAAAAATAACTTCAATTGGTCATGCAAGTATGTCACTAAATTGTAATTGAAAATAGAGTATGACCCATTAATTGCAATTAAATGAGAAAAATTTAAAATCTTGATATTTCGCCCAAAAATCGAGATTGTATGACACAAAATTAAGGTAGAATATACATGTATATCTTATTGGTGGATAGGAGTCACCTTGAAATTTAATTCCATCGGCCCAAATTGGTACTCATTCGTATTATTCATATTATTTATTTCTTGAACACCAGCACGTATACGCAACATTCTCCGTGATATGATGTTATAATAAGATAGACCAATTAAGTAACTGAGGCTGCATAATTAATACTTTAATTACAAAACAAACACTCCCTGGACTCGGCGTGGAGACAGCTAGCAATCGCTTAAAAATCGAAAACCTTTCTGATAATGTTTGGAAAAAAAGTGAAATAACTCTGTAATTATCTACAAAATCGTTATGATATTTTCACAACATATCAACGATGGTTGCCTTTCCATATCTTATAAATTTGTAAGCTCAAGCTCTCTGTAGAACAAAGATATGACCATGTTAACAGTGATTTTCGGGCATTTTTCAGCCATGGGAAGTATAGAAGCACATGGTTATAGCGGGGACTGGTGCTCGAGCCTGGCCGCCTAGAATTTGGGAAATTCGCTCTCGAGCCGAGAGACATCACCCCATTGGCTTTTATACCCACATGTCCACTCTCATAATTCTTCCTCTATTGTATGACAGCGATCTTGTATAGCACGGTGATTTACGTACAAATGACGGTGAGAGTTTTAAACGTGACTCGATATAGCTGCTCCTGTACTTAATTTTCAGCACTGGTTGGATGTGCTACTAGGCGTAATACTTGTGAGACTGTGCCAGTAACCAATCTCGCTGTATTATTTTCCACCTGGAGGCGTCTCCGCAGCTCGTCAGTGATGCTTGCAAGGAGTGTGTTATGGAAGTCAAGACGGGTTTTAACCAAAGCAAATGTCGACGAATGTTTGCGATCCTGTGAATGTAGAAATTGTCCGACCCTACCACTCTCGTTCCATGGTGAAGTTCCGAGGATATAGTTCAAAGCTGGTTTCACGATCTTTCCCCGTTGAAACGGCGCCGCTGGGTGAGTCACGTTCTGTGATCAACGGAAGTTATGCACTCATTGCATCATTTACAACATCAACAAAGTCATTGAACTTGAAACGTGTACAAGGTTTCACAACATATGGTGCAAATCACCATTCTAACGCATGCAACGGGAGACAAGTCTTCCAAGTACATAACATGTATATTATGATCTCATTTATTCTACAATAAAACCCGTCCATAATGACCACTCTGAGGACCGATTTCAAAGGATTGCTTAAGACAGGCGGTCGCTGAATACCGCTTACTCCGACGGAATGATAAATTGATCACACAGCCAGACACAGTAATTATCTTCAGGTGACCCTTTGAACCTTCGCTCTTAATGTTTGCAATTTCATTTCTGAAGAATAGATTTAGGATTTTTTGGGTATTTTTATTTATTGAATGTTTCATTTCATACTGTACATAAATAGCAATGAGGTCAACGCCATTCATGAGGCACACAATAGAAGAGGGAACGTCACTTGGCGTCGTCATCTTCTATGAGGAAATTTTGAATGGACGCCCGCATCTCAGCCCTGAAAAGGATAAAATGACCACTAGATGGACACTATGTTTGGCTACCACAAGGGTCAATATTAGACCAATGAATATCTTTTCATTAAAACGCAGCACAAACATCGGCTGGAAGCATGGTAATGCATGCAAACAGGTCGTGAGCTGAACATTTCTTTCATGCAAAATGGGGGGAAAAAAGCTGGACACAAAATGGCCGACAGCATGATGGACACAAAATGGCTGATTCGTGAATCTCATTCCACTCACCGGTTTTTCACTTGCAAAGCGTTTGACTGGACGGAAGCAGGCAGGAGACTGGTGTCCTTCTGAAGAAAGTTTCTCTAGAATAAGAAATTCTACAAAACGTAGGAGGAGGACCAACCAGATCTTTGCACATCAGGCGACACCCGTAACAAAGGGATCTGCGTAGGTCCGGCAACTCACATCTGTAACAAGCACATCAACGAAACTGAATTATACAAACCAGAAATTGATATTTAAAGTTAGCATACATGTGTGTACGTGTGTGCATGGTCAATGATTCTAAATAAAAACTCTCAGAACTCAATCGCATTGTAGAGAAAATTGCAAGTCTTCTTCAGAGGTTTGTTTGTAACATTGGCTTTCTCTGTGTTTCCCTGAAACCTCTAATGACAAAATCACTTCGTGCTCTTCACAGAAATGTATCGATATGAACGAACAGTTCGCTCTTTAACCAGGAACACTCTAACATGCAATGCTCATAGTAGAATGATCACATCAACAGATTGACCAACCATCATCAACAACAACAAACGTACCGAGTGATTCAATTAATATTAGCCAGCACCCGCGCATGCACAGGTCAGCTTGACCGCTGGTCGACTGACAGCCAAGTGGTCAAGCGTCCAGGGCAGCAAATACCTCACAAGACATAAACTTATATTGTTGGCTTTGCCTGCCAGTCATTTCGCTGGCTCTCAGATTGACACGATGTCGAGCAGAGGAAGAGGCTCCGTTCAGTGATCAGCGGCGTTGATTGCATGTTTGTGCTCCCAGGGATGGTGTCCTTCTTCCAGCGCTTATTTTATTTGCTTGCGGTGGTCAGCATATTCAAGCGATACTACAGCTAGTAAAGGCCAGAAGGAGAGGAGGAGGAATGGGGGGTGCTTCCCTCTGAGAGTCAAGGGGCAAGAGGTTCATCCCTACTCCTGGCCAATATATTATTATCCAAATTTATCATAAACAGAAGACACCCAATCGCAGGAATACTGAAATAAAATACCGAATTGAGTGTTTTATAAAATTTAGCATATTATGAAGAAGTCGGGCTCCATTATTATTGAGTGTATTTTGCAATGGCGTCTTGATTCTTGGTAACTTATGCATAATGTCATGAAGCCGATAACGCGTTTGTCATGAGGCATGTTACGGCTCCATCCAACAGAAGGCCCGGGACCGGCATTTCCCCATGCTCTTATCGATAAATCCCAAGGGTTCTTAGCCTGTATACCACCGTAGACAGCAGTACACAACGCCCGGCCTTGTTATGCAGTTGGGCAGCACTGCAGAGTCACCGAATCATAACGCCCATCGACCTCCACTGTCGGCATAGGGTTGCAGTCAGCCAGTGAAACCGATATAACGGCGGTTGTAAATTGGTTGTGAAATCGCGCCTGTTAGTTTATCCGTTTCCAAGGAAATCAAGGTAGCTGGATAAACAAGGTGTTTTGTAACAGCTCACTCCTTTTAACAATTAGTCATAATATATTTCAAGAATTCCCTTAGAATCCAACGTCTAACACATTTTGAGAGGCCGGATCATGAAGACTGCTGAACTCTACACCACTCCATATTCGGATGCGGCCATCTTCGTCAGTGTTCCAGGACAATATCTCTTCCAGAGACTTCTAGTGTTTACACCTACGAGTTTTCATAAAAATCTCTTGTCCACTTTGATCAACCACTGATTCAGTCAAAACGCATTGTGCGTTCGGCCTTTCTCTTTCCAAGTGATGCACACAAAAAAAAATAATAAATAAATAAATAAAAATAATAATAAAAAATAAAATAAAAATAAAAATAAATAATAATAAAATAATAATAATAAAAGCAATACACACTACCGGCACGGAGAACAATCCATTGCAATTAGAACATCATGGAATGTACTAGAAGGAGATTGCTTTCTACTTTATCTTGTTGATTCATCGATTGTTACGGAATGATGTAGAATGCACCAGAATATTCTACGAATACAATTCAGAATACGATTCTCTCTTAATGGTCCTCCACTTATGTCTGCTATGCGCTGCCGTCACTTTCGCTGTTGGATTTTGAATTGCAAGCTCATAATGGTAGGGATGCAGTATGAGAAACATAACGCATAAAAAGTACGTTATGATTGACAAGGAAAAAGAAGAGACGATCGAAACTAGAATCACAGTGGGGTACGAATGACGGTAAGTGTCTGGCTTATCATTTGCATATCCTTAACTGTGCGGGTGAGAAAGAGAATTGTGTGGAATTTGAATAATCGATCATTATTCGAGAAATCCTGCATTGTTTACAACAAATGATATGTGCAGATACCAACCAGTCCTCTCACCCAGGCCAGTATAAACCATGCAGCTGTGGGGTGCTGGGATGATCGAACTCAATAATGAATAATAATGAATAATAATTAATAATCGAACTCAATGCCTTCGAAGGAAGCAATTGACCAATCAATTATACCAAAACCTAAGCCCTCTGGCCATTTAGAGTCTAGCACGAGAACGTTGGAAGATTTTGAGCTAGTAACATGACAATAACACGAGAAATAAGAGACTTTGATGGTGCCAATTGTACATGACTTGTGACATACACACATGGCTTGTGACATACACACATGACTTGTGACATACACACATGATTCAAGGTGTTTAAATCCTGACGTACAGGGACACGTAATAGTAGTTTATTGTATGCCGCATTATTTTTCAGACGGGGTATTCATTTCTCCATCTTTCTTTCGCAGATTTTCTCGTGCTTGACTAAATAGCCGACACTTTCCATGGAACTAGTCTTTGCGCGTTTTTTACAGTTCGTCAAAGAATTGTCTCCAAATTCTTGGCACAAGCTGTAGGCAAGCCGTGAAAACTTCGACGCACGCATGAATGCCCAACAAGCGACGAGTCGTTTAACACAGGGTCAATAGGGGCCGATAATGACCGGTCGCTGGTCGCGTTGTACAGGTGGTCGCTGAATACAGGGTCACATACATGTTAAAGTGGTCGGGCGGATTTTAGGGTGGTCGCTTTGGGCAGGTGGTCGCTAACACGGGTTTTACTGAACTCAATACGGAAACAAAAATATAATTATGCACACAACTCAAGACTTACACAAAAAGCATACAGTTTGTGTTTTGAAGACTTGTGGCATACAACGCATCTTATTCACCCAGACAGAGAATTCCACAGTTGCTGGTTATTACAAAACACCAGATGCACAGTAAATCAGCAGCGAGGAAATTTCATCCTCAATTAGGCTCACTCGCTAATTCCACAAGATGTAACCGCCGATTATCCGCAGTCCTCGGTTACATAACGATCACATTTGGCTCCCTGGGCGGAATTTTAAAATGGCCGGTGCTCCGGATCAAGAAGACTCAGCATAACGATTCTTGCATCAATGAGTGAGGAATATAATGTATTTTCCCACTATGTATCATGTATGGGGTCTGCAGGTTGTAGATTAAAATTGTGAGAAATGAAAAAACCTCTCAAGAAAGTCAGCAATTCTTCGTTTCTCGCCTCATTAAATATGTAAAACAATATATATCGTGGCAATGCAGTTAATTAATCCTGATATTGATTTCATGCCTCTTCTAAAACAAGAATTACTTAATTAATTATGCTCAGTCTTTACGATCTGGAGCAAGAGAGCCAATGAGACTGATTCGTGTCTGAGCATTTGGGCATTTGAGCTTGGGTACCGCCGGGTGTACTAACTCGCATGCTGTGACCAATATAATCAACAGGGGAACAATTTCATGCAGGCAGAATTGGATGTTACAAGGAAATTTGAATAATGAATTATGCATTGAAGTATGACACATGAGAACAATTTCCAGAAGATAAACAAATATTCCCACACAAATAGAATAACCCAGATACAGTCGACCCTCATTAATCCAACCAGATTCGTTGCCAGTGATTTCGGTGGGATTAACGAGGGAGTCGGATCAACAAAAAAATTCGCCTCAGCGGTGGATGTAGTTCAACAACGAAATCAATGGAAGCAATGATGGAAGAACGAAAGATTGCATGTGTTTAGTTTACGCTAAGCCTTCCCGACTGCTCCTGCTCATCAAGATCAGCCAATCGGACGCACGGTGTGATGTTCCTTGGTAAATTTGTTCACAGCTTGCACGGTTTACGGCCAAAACAATTGAGAAGCGCTCGTCTTGTGCTGTTACGCAACCTGCACCGAGTCAACTCCTTTGTGTCGGCATTAAATAATTGTTATGTTGTGTATTTGTGAGACCACAGTTAATCGACTTGTTTCTCTGATTGAAGCTTATTCAAAAAACCCTGTAAATATACAGACAAAGAAGAAATGTTTTTTTTTGTGACAGCTAATACCTTTATCAAAGCAGGTCGTTGCCAAATGCTCTAAATATAACACAAACAGACCTTTTCTTCTGGACAATAACCTTGAACGATCGTGGTTTCTGTAGTTTGAACATCAAAGAATGACGCCAACATGGCAGATTATACAGGGAAACTTTGATTCGGTCGCCAAAATTTGAAGTCGGAGTCCGATTTTTAAGGGAATCAAGTTAATAAGTCCAATCAGCACTGCGATCAATTGGTCCCCGAGCATCGAGTCGGGTTATTGAGGGAGTTGAATTCATAAAAACTCGGATTAATGAGGGCCGACTGTATTTAGATTCGAGGCATGTTGCCACTGAGATGAATTGACTTGTGTTACCTAGTAGAAGACTGACACGATCCATCTCCCTGTCCACAACACTCTGTGGCCTCAGATGAGCAACGAGATGATTGGCGGTTGCCCCGGGAGACGACCTCTGAGAACTGAGTAGCAGCCAGGGCAGAAGACGGTCCTACATCCGTGTCCAGAGGCGCCTGCAAAGTCCACAAGTGAAATATGACTTCATTGTTGGGTGAGACTCATTATACAATCAGAGGAATACATGTATCATAAATGAATAAATAAAACAGTCACAAATCAGTGAGAAATCTATCAAAAATACCTGACAGAGGGAGCAGCAGAGATCAATGTCAATCTCAGAATGACTGACGCCAATTTTCTCGCCAGTCCTAAAAGGAGAAAAAAATGAAAATAAAAAAAAATGCCTGCTGAGATTCTCACCTCATAATTGTGCTAACAGTGTTGGGAAAATCTGCTTGTAAACCTAAAACAAAGTCTGAGGTAAGGCCCTCTAGGCCTTTAGGCTGAGGGTGGGATGAAATAGTGAATCATGGTGAGATAGGAGGATGCCCTTACCCCGGTTGAGATAACATCAATTGTCCCCAGTTGGTTGAGAAGCAGGTAGTGTTCAATTTCATGAGTGGTAAATTCTCTATCAGGAGAAGAAGAAAAAACAAGTCAAATGCTGGAGAAATTCTTAAATAATATTTAACCAAGTCATTATTAAAGACGACTTCTGGTTGTTTTGAACCATTAACGGATGATAGAGGATTCACCCCAAAAGACAAATACGCCTTTTGACTGACATATTTTAGACACTACGCTTGCTGTGGGTTAATTCCTAGACAAATCGAATTTGAGAGGTTTAAAATGTCGGTTTCTTCTCGCGTTCGATTTCATACCGTCGTGACGGCATAAAAGTACTTCTCCTATTGTTAACAATGGGAGCCGTCGAGTGAGCAGATCTTTCAGCATTTTTCATCAAAGAAATATCGAACTCATCTCGCTTCAAGCTATTCTGCTTGAACAGAAAATTTGTATTTTAATTTGTCTTAAATATCATTCGCAGTTGGCCAAATTTTTGGTTTTTCGTCACTCAATAAAGCCCACAGAACCGATCTAAAAAGGTTTCAAAATGAACAGAGGTCCTCTTTAAGGTAGGTAAGTGTTGAACAGAGCCTAATTTCTTATTTTATTTTATAGAACGCCCCAGGTGGCAAAACAGACGCAAGAAATATGTCTTAAAGGGAGGGAGAACTGGTTGAAAATGGACTTTGAGTCGTTATTTGATGCACCAAGATGATTCTTATGCCTGGCTCACACAAGGAATATCATCGCTAACGATTTCGAGGGAGATATAATGCTAATTAGGCGTGACGTCAGTCGCTGTGATGAAACACCGAGTTCCCCATCTTTTACAATGGGCCTCGTCATATCACCGTGTCCTGCGACTAAACCCCTTGATATTTTTTTATTTTCTTTTCGGAAATAGATAGAATAATCATTTTGCCACCAGTCAGGCGCGAAAAAAAAATATTTTTCGCTATTTTTCTTATTTTAACAAGCGATTTTCTAGGACACCTACCACGTTTCTCATCCTGAAACAGTAAAAAGGTCAGCCAGAGTACACCACGCATGCGCTTTCGTTTCGTAAACAACAAAGATGTCCTTTTATGGCGAAGATGCTCTGCTCTGATTGGCTGAAATCGATAGCTTCACGAGGGGAACGGAACCAATCAGCCATCAGCCAAACCAAGCCATCAGCTGACGTTTGCCTCCTATACTTCGCAATGGAAGCCATTCTCCTATAGGCGCAATGCTAACCCCGATATTCGGAATGCATTATTTCCTTACGCTTGCATCCAGGCATGGTGTTCTTGGCACGGAATGCTATCAATTGGTGCTATGAGTCAATAGAACATCACTTAAAATTTAGTTCCCCATCCCTTTAATGCTGGTGTTTGATTTCAGCTGGCTAGCAACAGGGATTGACCCTTGAACTGACCTCATTGGTCGAACAAACGTCACAGAAGTGGAACGAAGATCCGCAAAACTCTAAAATGAAAAAATAAAATAAAAATAAATATGCAACCAGGAGAAGGAGAAATGTGACCTCTGACCTTACCATGTCATAGAGGAGATGAGCTCCCCTTCCTTGAGCCACATTTGACATCATCTGGACAGCCAGGGAAGTGGTGCTGTTGCCTAGCAACACTTTGTTGATGCCCATTCCATTGGCAACCTGAATTAACAATCGCTGCCTGGAAAAATATTTCTCAGATTGAGTTAACCGCCACAATTATGACAACCATAAATGAAGAAAGGCTCAAAGCAAAAGTTGCGTGTTATCAAAATCTAAGACTAACCTAAGAACATGCTGAAGGGACTGGCGGGAGGTGTCAGATGTAGTTGCCGCAAGTAGAGCCTCAAGTTGTTTGCACTCAGAATCAAATGAGCAGAGAATTTCAAAGGAATCAGCGGAAACCGCTTGAACAGGAAGGCCGAGGGAAGCGCTTGATGTGGTTGACATAACCTGAAACATCAAATGTTGAGAAACAGAATCATAATTTTCTTGGCCTTGCCTGTTCAATGGCGTACGCATGTACATCTAACCCACTGCTTATTAATTGTTTCAACACTTGAGCGTTTCTTGCTTTTCTTTCAACCAGAGTCAATCCATGGAAAACTCCATCTATCAAGAAAATCATTCAAGCATCAAAAATATCAGAAAAATACATTTGAGAGAAGAAAGGAAAACAAATATGCAGAGAGGGAAAAAAGAAATAAGCGTACCGTCAATGAAAACAAGAACCGATGAGAAGCGTAATTTCTTGTGCGCCCTTCTACTGGTTCCTTCCTGAATCAAATGCAACATAGCGCAAGATGCCGGCCCACCAGAGTGCGCCACCAGCACTTGCTCTTTATCCCGAATCAGGCGAGATTTCCCAAACGCAGACCGAAACTTGTGCGTACAGTACTGCAAGAAACAATCCCTGAAAAGCGATTAGGTGAAACGATGATTGCAAATTAGCGTTTCTTTTGCATTTGGTAAGTTTGTGATGAAGCAGATTTATAGCGGATTTACGATTTTATTTTGCATTTAAGTAAAGGATCAAACCATTATCTTGAATTTACCGGTAGTGAGGTTTTCTTGAATGAGAAATTTGTTTGTTTTATCGTGGATAGACTAGTGATATAAGGTACACCCTTGTTTCAGGGAGAAACCTACTTGCAGAATGCATCGTTGATTCGTATAATAACCACAGTCTCCTCATTGGAGCACTTCATGCATTTCCTATCACGTAATCTGAAATAATAGTGAGCAGATAACTCGCTTGAAATTTGAAAACCTGCAGCAAAGACTCACGAAGATGAGGGCTGCCTTTTTGGTTGCAGAAGTTCTCCCTCTTGAATTGAACACATCCTGACCTGAATTCCTGAAATACAATGCAAAATTCCAGTTTTTTCATAGGATGGCAGGTTATCAAGACAAACAGTAAGCTTCAATTGCTTCAACAAACTGCACACTAATTACTGTTAGTAGTATTGACTCCCCTTAATTATGTGGCAGCAGTTTTATCCCTATAGTAGGCAGCCTTCTGGGCAAGGCAAGGAATGATGAACTGCTCTGGATACGTGACCGCTGTTCAACGGAGGTGCCCCCAGAATGAATGATTATGCTCAAAAACCGTGTGCGATAAGTGCGTGTTTTGTGCGTGCATGCAGGCACATGCGCAAGCATGTCTATAAAACCACCTAGAGGCTTCAGTGGTTATAGCAATGGTTTTGTGGTTATCAACACAAGCGCATGGCGCCGCCCTTTTTTCCTTCCATTCTGTTCATATTTGTTGCAATGGACAATGATCACAATGTAGTACTCGCAACAGGAAAATGGGCAAGCATCTCACATGTGTGTCACGGTTAGTATTTTTTTTTTTCTGAGCTATGGATTCAAGTCACCGAATGCAAGAAGTGGGCGTTTATAACAACGGTGTTGATGACATAGCTACCGATGTAGTACCGTCACTTCCAGTTTTCACATATGCAGACCTTGAAATCTGAGGCGAGCGATCGCTTGCCTGAAATCATTTTGAGGCGAGCTGTTGATCGCTCTCCTTGGCCCTAACATATCGCTCGCCTGACGAGCGCCTGGAAACCGCGCGCTTTCAACTTCGCGCGCTTAAGTCTGGTGTGTTATGTGCCAAGTGAGACCAAAGCGATGTTTGGAGTGCAATAGGGCGTTGTGATTTCCTTGCCGCTTATCGTGAGGTATTGGGGAGTGCTTGAGATACAAGCTGATGTGCACTCTACATTAGTTTCGCTTCTCACTAATCACAGTGAACTGAACTCGCTGCCGCGAAAAACGCCCAGTTTGTCGACTTAGAAATAACGCCTAAACAAAGCCGAATACCGTCCAACTCTCGACATTTGAGGGTTGGGATTTCCCTTGTTTTGGGACGAAACTCGGGAAAAATAGCAAGGGGCAAAATATAGTATATGAAGTCAATGCATTAAAATGCTGATTGATGTGTCCTTGTTTTTATTTTAATTAGGAATGGCATCCTTGCTCTCTTTACACTCCTCAAGCACTCCCCTGGATGATTCCTATTGTATGTATTGTGCATACTATACAATATAGTGGGGTATTTAGCCTCTAAAAAAAAAAAACAGCTCGCCTTGGCAAATTTAGGTGAGCTATAAACAGCTCGCCTGGGATTTCTAGATTTCAAGGTCTGCATATGGGCATTCTGTTTTCGTGACTGTTGTGCGTTGAGTGTTTTTAATGGCGATTGTCTTGTGCAAACGTTGTTGTTTTTCACAAAAAGCTTAATTTGCTTAATTTGCAATTATTAATTTAATTTAATTTGCTTGTACTAAGTTGTAGGATAGCTCCCCAAGGGTAGCGGAGCAGTTCCTGTTGTGTGTGCACTAAGCTACGGCTTGGGGAGCTAGTTGTAGGAATAGTAGCCAGTAGGATAGAGAATCCATCTGAATCCATGAAAATACTCCCCCACCCGCTGTAACCACTTTCATGACCACTGGTGTGCATAAGTTTCATGGTTTGTTGACTCATACTGTGACTGAATAGTAGTGCATGTATGCAAACGGATATTCTGGCACACTTGTGGGACTCCAATCATATCATGTGTTCATTGACGCATGATTACTCTATTATCGCCCATTTGGAGGTGTGCTAAGTTATTCAGTAGAAGTTGAAGACTATTGTTCCCCAAGAGGCAAAATAAATACAATTTTAGATTATGAAATTTACTAATTTGGAACCCATCAAAAGAGTACACACCAAAAATATGACAAATTGTCAAATATTAACTTACGCAAATTCGATGAAACCACAGTGACGATTGCAAATTCATAACGTAGTAAAATGCGTTATGATAATCATTTCCACCGAGATACAGAGTGGGCCAAAAGTAATCTAGTATATGTTAACGAGTTCAATGCTTTGCAATGGCGCTGCGCATTTCTGGGAAAGTGTTACAAAACAGATCGCAGTGTAAAAATCACACAGAGATAAGAGAAGAAAAAAACTTGGTATGGATAGTCTAACATGTCATGTTGCTATTCCTATCATTTCTACTACAATTTCATCAACATTTATGACGATTTATCTCAATTGATAGAATGCACTCATCATTCCGCGATATTTTCACTTCTGGCGGCAAACAGGGCCCCGGACCATGAATAGTCTTCATTGACGCATCGCACTCGTACTATTGTTTTGTTTGAGGGTGCTAATGTTGACAGTAGCACTAAAAACCCAAACCTAACCTAAAATCAAAACAAACCACAGTTTGGATTGAAGTGCCTGGATGCAACAGATGACAATCCAATATATTCGTTCAGGGGCTCATTTTATTTAGCTCTCTTCGTGATAACACACCACTCGCATTCAAATGTACCTCCCTCATTCAAAATAAACTGTTTATTGGATTTCTTTGCATAAAGGGGCGCATAATAACATATTAAATCCATACCATGATGATGATGGCTGGTGTACCTTGCATTTTATATAATTATTCTAATCATTGAATACACTGTCTCCCCAGGTGTTTAACACCAGAATATAAGTAGTTTCGCTCGTGATTATGCGATACAGGTTTCACTACTCAGAAGCCAAATAAATACAAAACCAATATGGTAATTAACACTTGATTAAAGAACGTATATGAGATTCTGATCTCAAATATTGAACGACGAGAACGACAAAATATATGAAGAAATTTCTTTATTAGTTTATATTCACCACAGCAAACAAAACTTTTCTGACAACTTTGTAGTTATCTTATCAAAACAAATGGTGCCATGATAAACATTATTTAAAAACAAAAATACACATGAAAACACAGTCATACATTTAGGTGAACCAGATCAGAACATTGATAGGATACCAAATCTGTGTTAGCATAAGTAATAGGAAGCAAGAGAAGGTGAATTAAATGGTGCATTAAAAACAATACTAGTGTGAGTTGAGTATTAGCATGAGTCTGTAAAACCCAGGTCCCGGGTCTTCTGTTCTGGCACCCGTATATCCCGAATGGGTTGGGTGGAGCCGTAAAACCCCAATCACTCACTCATGATTCTGTAGAAACAGAATGCATCACATCGATCAGCAAATACGATGAAGTGAATGCATTTCAAGTCAAGAGTATTCAAAAGATATTTTCATCTTCAATTCTAATTTCTAATGAACATCTACCTGGAATCAAGGGGGCACCGAATAAATCAATTGGTTTAACCGGCTGATTGCAATCCTATGCCGACCGTGAAGGTCGAGGGTCCCAGGTTCGAGACACGATCAGGCCGTGGGCGTTATGATTGTGAATTATATTTGTAAATCCGTTATAATTGTAATTCTTCGGTGACTCTGCAGGACTGCCCAACTGCGTAACAAGACTGGGCGCTGTGTACTACTGTCTATGATGGTATGCAGGATAAAGAACTCTTGGAATTTATCGATAAGAGTCGGGGGAAACCCTGGTCCCAAGCCTTCTGTTCTGGTGCCCGTATCACCCCAATGGGTTGGGTGGAGCCGTAAAACCCCACCACGTATCTATCTACCTGGAATCGAGATACACAAGGAGATACATGATTAGAAAAATACAATGTCTGTATTATGCATCGATATAATACCAAGCATTGAAAAATCCAGTCAAGATCTAGAATGAAAGAATCATATGATGTTCCTACAATAATTCTGGAAGTAGCTTGGCATCAGCATTTAATTAACTTTCTCTTCATCATCCAGCTCAAACACAGACAACATTGTGCAGCGATACATAATTGATTTCTAATTGTTGAACTTACAAGTATACAGCCACTGTGCTGATGTGATCAATGGTTTAATCAATAGATTAATTTTATATCAAAAGGACAACGTTTACAGCGGCTATATACAAATATAATAATAAAGAGTTACGTCTTTGGCTCAGTGGCAGCAACTGAGCAAGGGTATAAGCTGGTAAGGGTTTGATTCCCCTGGGTAACTACCGGTAGTCGGTACGTAGTAGTTACTAGTACGTAATACGTTGTAGTATGTCAGCTTGAGATCACCTCAATCAGAGAATGTTGAACGCTCTTGTTCGTCAATCAGCTGAAAATGAATAATTATAATTAGTTAGTAAAGTGTGTAACATTCAATAATTACTCACAATGTCATTAAGTGGAGTAATGGAGGAATGAGTTGGAGGTCTTTCTCTTTCAAATCGAGTTACTCTCGTTCTCGAATCAACCTCTCGTGAGATCGTCTCACATCCGAGAATAACGTACGAATAGCGCTGGAAACCATTCGTACGGTAACGTACGAATAACCACAGCCATGTACGTATTACACATGAAAATGACTTGAATCGTCTTGAATGAACTGAACTGAACATCTGGACTAGAGTACGCTTATGCTTATAGATAATGGCTTCATCTGATGAGAAATCTTGGAGTCAGCATTCATCCGCATCACAGCGACTCCTCTCAGAAGACGAACAAGCAAAACTTGAACATCAAAACTCAAGAATCGTTTCTGATTTCAAGCAAACAAAATTAGAAAGGGAAGCTCAGAAGCACTGGGATGTATTCTACAAGCGCAATACCACTAAATTCTTTAAGGATCGTCATTGGACAAGCCGAGAGTTTGAAGACTTGTGTGGTTCTGAGGTGATCACTAACTAAAATTAAGAAATGAATAATTAATTAATTAACCTATTGAATCAACTGATCCAACAGCAAAAAGGTCTTAAGACTTTATTAGAAGTTGGATGCGGAGTTGGTAACTTCTTATTCCCTTTACTTGAAGATAACTCATCTCTATACATATACGCCTGTGATTTCTCACCCAGGGCTGTGCAATTTGTCAAAGTAAGTTGTCAGAAAGATCTTCTGTGAATGTGTATGAAGCCTATTTCTTCGTCCAGGAGAATTCGCTGTATGATGAATCCAGATGCAAAGCTTTCCAGTGCGATTTGACCTCTGATGACCTTTTGGCATACGTTACCCCTTCCGCAGTGGATGTGGTGACAATGATATTCGTACTTTCGGCTATTCACCCAGATAAAATGTTGCAGTCACTACTCAACATCCGAAAGGTTTATATTAGAGAGAAAATTATTGCATTCCTTATTCTTTATTTTTTTTTTTTTTTGTCTATCTTTCATTCTTCTCAAGGTTCTAGCTCCGAGCGGATGCATCCTTTTCCGGGATTACGGTTTGCATGATTTCGCCATGATCCGATTCTCTCCGGGTTCCAAACTTGATGAAAATTTTTATGTGCGACAAGATGGCACACGATCATATTTCTTCTCAAGGGGTGAGAAATTATATTTCTGATTGTAATAATTTGATGATGTTGTTTTTCATTTCTTCAGAGAAATTAACAGAATTATTTAATGAAGCAGGTTTTGAAACTGAGAAATGTGATTATATTCTACGTGAGACCATCAACAAGAAAGAGGGTGTCTGTGTTCCGAGGGTTTTTGTTCAAGGAAAATTCACGATACGAAAAAGGGAATAAAATGTACGATGAATATTGCGTTCAGTTCATTTATCGGCAAACATCTCCATTCCAGAATTTCCCTTTTTTTAAGTTTTTCTCTCAATAATGATTATTATTTTTTATTATATAAATTTGAGGTTTTGAAGGTCAGATATTGTGGCATAATTGGAATTGGTAGGACACTTTGTTACATCAGTTTAAATATGATTGTCCAGGAGGCAGGTTTTGAATAATATTAAGCTATTTTGTTTCCAATGAATGGGCTAGGAGTCGAGTCTCAAGGATAATCAACGTGTATTTGGAGGTTTTGTACTTAAACACACTGGTTTGCATGGTTTGCGAAGTGTGCTGGTTCTACTGGTTTAGACACACCTGANAACAACCGATTATGGTGGCCGGTTCATAACGCGGAAGCAATAAAGCCATGTTTGCATGACAGGTCAGGGTCAGGTCAAAAGATTTCAGTCCTTTTGTATCAGGACTCTGTA
>KB306314.1:105322-193113 GCA_000328365.1 Capitella teleta | reverse complement strand
GCCCGAAGTGATATCAAAAAAAGCGTAGTGATATTAAGTCTACTCTCTTATTCCCTAGTCTTTATGAATAACTCAAGCATAGCCGATTATCTCAAAATGTCATGACCCCAGTTTTATAAACATACTGTAATTCTTTCTTTTGTTATGGTATGATAATAAATATTCGATAGAGAGAGATTATAACAAGTACGTCCATGCAAACATTTCAGTTTCCGTCAAATTAAAAACTATATGCAATTTTTTTTTTTTTTTTTTTTTTTTAATGTCTTCGCTTCGTTCTTCTCATTATAAGAATGGGTAAACACACGAATATCAATCAGATTAGTTTATTAGATCAAAAATATGAACGAAACCAATTAAATATAACAATTAATTTCAGAACATTCCGGTTAAGTTTCCTAGCTGATAAATGCAGAGTTTTTTTGTGAATTTAGGCGCAAGTGCATTTGTCATTGTGCCATTGCGTGTCAGATGTGCAGGGCATCTCGAAGCACTGCGTTCCCCATTCGTTGCACTGAACGAACTTGCTGCTGTCAAAATGTTGGAAATGGAAATTGCAGGTTCCAGGGTTATCAGGACCAGTGCATGGGCTATCTTCCTGAGAACAGTCATGACCAGGAGGCTTTTCTAGAAATGATAATATCTGCAATCAAATGCATAATTACATTAACTATCTACCTTCACAAGTATCTCCAATCCAGTAGGGAATACACGTGCAGATGAATCCATCATCTCCATTCTCGCATGAGCCTCCATTCTTGCAGGGGTCGCTGAAGCAATAGTCCGGAGCTGGATAGTACAAGATAGTTTAAAACAAATATTGAAGTATAATTTCTTTTGAATACAAGAGCATTGTGTTACTTGATAAAGAATAAATAGGAATAGATAACTATTGAACTCGTGTTACAATTACAGCAGAGGTCATACTACAGTCAAAATAAACAAAACTGTAAGAGTCGTCAACCTAAATGGTCACTGAAGATAAGAAATATTGAAAGATCTTACTTTCACAAGTATCACCCAGCCAGCCGGGTGCGCACGTGCACATGAATCCATCAACTCCGTTTTCACATGATCCTCCATTTTTGCAGGGATCACTAAAGCAATAATCCGGAGCTGGGTAAAAGAAATAAAAATCATTTTGAAAGAGACACTGAATAGTTACTAATCAAAAAAGAGTATCCTTTGAAAACAAAAATGCTACCAAAAGTGAGAAACCAAGAGATACAAATATGGCAGAACCAGTCTGTTAATTGCTAATTACACAAATATAAGTGTTGTAAATATTGCAGAGTTAGCAAGTTTTCGTCAAAGATATGGACTTTTGAAAGACTGTGATCTCACTTTCGCAGGTATCGCCCATCCAGCCTGGCTCGCATGTGCATGTGAATCCATCATCTCCATTCTTGCATGAGCCTCCATTCTTGCAGGGGTCGCTGAAGCAATAGTCCGGAGCTGGAAGAAGAAAATGAAGGAGACATCAATTAATTACAAAGTATCTTCTGTAATATAACGTAAGCAGAAGACCGTGATTATGCAATGCAATTCAACCAGGTAGGATATCAGCTCGATCTTTAGAGCTTTTTGATTTATGGAATTTGAAAAAAATGGTTGCACAATTCAATGAAAGAAGATTAAGAGAGCCTCTAGCTTGTATACTAATGGGCAACGGCATAGGGAGCAATTATGTCAATGACTCTATGGTTATTCGACATAATGATATTTTACTGTAATTAGACCTTAAAATGTTGAGGTGTTGCATAGCTCAGTCGTAAAATAATATTGAAATGTCATCCGAATCTATTGTAAAAGCAAATTAGATACACCCGAGTTTTTCGCATTAGAAACTACTAAGAAAAGATATCTTACTGTCGCAAGTTTCTCCCATCCAGCCTGGCTCGCATGTGCATGTGAAGCCATTACCAGACGACTCACATGCTCCACCATTTTCACACGGATTTGGAAGGCATGCATCTCCATCTGGATGATCTGAAATGACAAAGACAGAGTTCATTCCAGATATGCAGCCCACCAGGATGTCGTCTTACCGCACGTGCAGGCATCGTGTCTCCAGTATAGACCCGTAGGGCAGTCCATCTCGAAGCACTGTGATCCCCATTCATTGCACTGAACAAACATGTTGGACTGCTCATGCACGAAATGGAAATTGCAGGTTCCTGGAGAATCTGGCCCCTTGCACGGATTGTTGTCTTCAGCACATGTGTAACCAGATGAGGCGCTGGCAGGGGCTGCAACCAAAGAGAGGCATACCTTATTGTCAATGCGGCGCAATACTTGGGTCTTTACTCAAGATTCCATTCGGAAGTTCTCCAGGAAGAAGTGAGTGGGTGAAGAGAGTGACTAATTCAAGTTCAAGTCAGCATTCAATTGACAAGAAATTAGTCTATGGAATATCCCTTTATCTTTAACTGATACGAAAAGCATGAACTATGAAACATCATAATATTAGCATGTATTATGAATTTAATTATTTAATATAATTCTAAACTGATACATGTTCCATATAAAATGAAAGTTGAATCGAATACTATACACTAAAAAGTAAAATAAATCAGAACATTGCTATAGAATTAATAATCTAACAATGTCCCTACGGTTGAAGCTGCACAGGTAAGTGAAATTGTTAAGACTATACCTCCAAGAGCCCCACTGCACCAGGCTAAGACGACCAGAGCGGATCCCAAGTATAAAGTCTTCATTTTCTCAAGGCGACGAGTCTGAAGCTTCACTCGAATTCTGACGCTTATATCCCGGGCTTCAGCTGCCTTTTGGACTCACGATTTTTTTTTTCAAGTTGATCAATAGATTGAAGGGCTTCCTTGTTTTTTCCTAGTGATTATTAATTAATCCAGATTATTTGGATGTGTTTATGATGCCATTGAAGTGGGCGGTGCGACAAGTTTTGTGTGAAGCTATTCAAAAGGGTGTTTCGGCACTCTAGCACTAGTAGATTACAAAGCCACATCATGTTCTTGGTGAAAAATATTTGTGTTTCCATTGAAAGAAATTTGTATTCGATCAAAATAATTGAGGCGTTCATAGCTTGCAATTTTAATCATTTCATCAATTATCATTTATTGCACACGTTTATTTTGATTGTACGATTAATGTGTTAGTAATTATATCAAGGCGAATATTAAATCAATGACTGTTTTATTACATTTTTCCATTTAGCCCATGTACGTAATGATGTGATGCATAAGATGTTTCAACTAAAGTGGCAAGAGTCATTAATTGGTATAACTAGTAATTTATTATGAATTAATACCTCAATTTCATCATCGCACATTTCTAACTGCACATAATGTATGTGGGAATTCTCATTTATGTCAGCGATATTTTGTGTGTCGATGTGCATATCGAAATAATGCAATGTTTGTAGCTTATTTGGGGTTACCTGTCTTCTTCAGCATGTATATTTGAAGAGCAACTGAATCTGTCGTCAGTAGATCGCAGATCAGAGGCAAGGTAATAAAGTTGGGGCATCAAACTATACATTCCCGCCCTCTCTTTTGATGTTCATTTTCCACTTCTTCCTATTGTCCATTCTTTGTGTCTTTTCTCTGAACTGTTCGCTCTGACTAAATAGTTCACTTTATTCTCATGTTGTACGCTATGATCTTAGTATGATTGTGTGCACTTTCTTCATGATTACACTTGGTTACAGCATAACTAAAATGCTTGTTTATCAGTCATTGTTCTGTCATTATTTGCGGATTAACAACATTATTTGGAGAAAAAAGAATTTTGATAAAGATTAGCAGTTCAACCAAGCTTGCTCTTTGATGAGTGCAGAACAATCTACTCAACACAATCGATGAATTTACGATTGCAATAACAGATAACGTCATATTACAACTTACAACACTTGATAACTTGCACCAAATATCTCCTAAGTGACTCGTAAGTGTTGTTAAAATGGATGTCATGTGAAAGGTGAGATAATTTCCAATTTCTTTGTCGTTGAAGATAATTCTCAAATTTGATTTACTATCTCTTTTTTTTTCTGGGGGTCATCGAATGGGTGTGCGAATCCAACACGTGATCGTGCACACGTGCACACCAGAATGTCTCGAATGCATGTACGACGGTATCGAAAAAAAGTTTAAATCATGCCGTTTTACATGAAATTGAATTTTGATGTGTTGAATATAATCTATGTAGTTCAAAGAATTATGTTTAAATATTTAAGGGCAAACAGGCCAGTTAACTGACTGCAATGAGAATGAAATTGCAACAAGCAATGCTGATGTGCTCAGATTGAGTTTTGATATTGTGAATTTACCCAACCCGGATGAGATGTCTCCATTGGTACATGAGCTGTTTAATCTGTTTTCATTGATTGATTGATTTTGTTTCCCTTTCTGAACCAGGATACCGGACGATACGCCACGATTTACTTTTGAATGAATGGGTGTTTATTTCTATATATAAATGTACCGAATCATTCAGTTATAAATTAAGGGAAGGCTACATGCTGAAATACCAGGTTTTACTCACATTAGTGTAGCTCGGCCAAATGTGGGAATTTTTACACGGAATTTGGAGTGTATATTTAGAGAGTATTGACAAACATACAGAAACAGTCATATTCATCACTGAAAGTAAAAACTCAGTTTGAACCACAAACTCAATTTCAATTCCCCCCAAAAAAACGTTAAGTAATTTAGAACGTTTTCATTATTATTCAATAAAATAATAAATAGTAAACAATGCGCGGAAACGCCATTCTCCTTGAATGTTAGAAGTCTGCTGACTCGATAAAAATTATGCAGACTATAGGTACAAATAGAACATTATCAATACTGATTGGTATCCAAGCACCCCTGGTATAATTTACTCTGTTATATAAATAATCCGTTAACTTGGCTACATTAGGTAGAATTATGCCCGTCTTATTTCAAACCAAGAGCCCAAGACCTGTTGTTTCGCCTTCGTTTTGCACTTCTAAATATTCGTACCCGCGAAGTTGAAATTTGAAACAGCATCAGAAACTCTCCCTTAGTAACGCGGTTGTATTGGAAGATCCCAGAATATAATTTACAGTTACAAAGATCTCATCTTATCTTATGTCAAAGAGTGTGGATTGCAAGGACCGAGGAAGTGGATCGGACGACAGGGCTATCTCATTGCCCCAAGGTCAGTCAGTAACAGCTGGCTTTGAACCAGGCTCAAGTTCTCAAGGCCAACCAACCACTCGAGTGCTAACCACTCGGCCACCTCTCCTGGGTAACAGACCAGCGTTACTTGGGGATGCCACTTTGGTCTGAATTCTTTGCTTCGACACAACATTTAAACATCTCTACCATGTTTTTTCCCTTATACTTCACCCAAATACACAATTCTGAGGGTTGAGTAATTGGTTTTTGTTGTTACAAATATTATCCTGATCAGCTTGACATAGATCAATCAAACCATAATGACAACTGATAGGCACTGATTGATATCATGCTTTACCTCCGATCATCTTGTTCAATTTAGAACTTTAGCTTCGTTTCACTTAAAACTGTGTGAGGACAAATGACGAACTAGTTTTATTGGTGGAGTTACGTGGTAGCTTAAACAAAGCAAACACTCGAGATTAATAAATATAAATCACGCAAATTGCCTCAGTCCTGGCATTGTGCGGAAGCAGAAGACTATAAACTGTCTCTTTTGACTTGCATATTTGCAGTATATCTTTTCTATTCCGATATATAGACTATCTAAGTATAATACTTTTTGGCAGCTTCTCAGATCACTCGATGCACATCTCCCCATCCTATAAAGTATTTGACGAGAGAGCGATTTGTCAGGTTAAGTATAGCGTCACACGGGATCCCTTGGGGTATTTGATAGTATATAGTTACCCTTCCCGTAGTATTCAACATTACACGTACACGAAGGGAACACGAAGGGAAAACGTTACCTATATAAATCGCTCTCCCGTCACATTGGATGAGGCAATGCGTATCTGGTGCTCAGATGAATCTGGACTATGACCAGAAAAGTGCCGTAGTGGCTATTTATTATTTTGAAAACTCTTTCAACTGAAATTGGTTGATTTACACTTTTAATTTTCCTTTCAGCACTGCAATGCTGCCTTTAGTTTTACTATATACCTCTGCCTTTGGGGGACCACACTTTTTATAATTTGGGATTGAGTACCGTCTCACTGAGTGGAATCATCCATCAAATTTTTCACAATACACAGCATTTTCTACATTTCCTTGTTCTATTTCCATTGGGCTGTAGCTTTATTACTCAGAAATATAGAATATGACGTCATGACAGCAAGCGTATCGTCCTTTGTGGTCGAATGGACCTTTTCTTGGAAAAGGGGTATCTTAGCAACCAGCACAGCAAAGATTCATTCAAGCATTAATATCACAAGGCCGTCGACTTCCTCAGAAGAATATCTTGTCTGTGTCTTACAAAATGTAAATGGATCTAGCCAAGCGGACATAACAAACTTGCATTGCATACGCTGTATGTATTTCTGTTCATATGTATATTTGTATATCATATCTTTTGATTTGTTGTTGCAATAAATTTTATTTTTATCCTATCTTATTCTTATTGCCATATCATCGTAAATAAAATTCCGCACCACACAGACCCACGTGTACATTTAACATGGCAACTAAATGTCTAAATACAGGCGCAGAAATGTGGTGCGCCAAATTGACACGAATCCAACAGATGGCATTTTGCTGAAATGGCTACAATTACTAGCGTCTGCGCTCAACGGAGTTCTCATTGGTCACCGGTCTAATTTCGGCCATCAAAAGACCTAATGAGATAATTACCTGTCATAATTGGGTAATCATTAGCCTCATTTAGGTCTTACTCTTTGGGACACCAGTGAACTGCAAAGATGAAGCCCAGCAGAGAAACAGTATTTCATTTCGTCCTGTTCATTTCAATGATTGTCGGAATGAACACTTTGGCAATCCGTGTTATTCCTTCTAACCATGTGGTTATATCTAAAGGATACTCCTTCTCCATTCGCGTTGTTCATTATGGCCTTAAACCGGCCACAATGCACGCAAGAGTGTCGAACAGTTTACTAGCCACGGCTTCGCCATCAAAAACAGAAATTCCACATGGAAACTCGAGTGAATATTTCATCAAGATATTTGGGCACCAACCAGGCCGTACAACCCTAAAAATGACCCTCAGAACCAGGAATGAAGCCCTGGTCACCTTTTTGACCGAGACAGTGGATATCTCAGTCGTAAAAAGCGTGGTTTTAACCCAAGACTACGGATTGTTTGTGAGCTGTTGTGTTCAAGCGATTGGGTTGTTTCTCCTTGGCTTCAGAGTTCATCCATCCGCTATCAAAGGTGTCCTACGGTTCCCAAAACTTCTGATCATCATTGCAGTAAGCCAAGTAGTGTTGAAGCCACTGGTAATCAATATTAGTAAATTATTCAATATACATTAAATCATTAATTGACCTTTGCAGGTCATGCTTGGCATCTCCCTGTCTCTCGGTCTCCACGCCCACTCATTCGTGGCTCTACTTGTGCTCAGCTGTTGTCCGACATCACCCTTGAGTCCTCTTCTGACTTTGCTCCAGCATGGTCGCCTGGACGCAGCCATTGTCTTCACTACTCTGCAACCCATCTTCGCTTTTGGTAAGTTTAAATAACTTCATAGGATAGTAGCATTGTATATGGCATATTTCAGGAGTCATTCCTCTTTGGCTGTACACTTGTGGTCGACTCCTGCAAGTTCCGTACGCACAGGTATGGTTACAATACCGGCATGTGCTGGTAGCGTTGGTTGCCGTGTGCTCTCCAGTTCTTTTGGGTCAGCTTTGTCAGTTGGCCGTTCCATGCAAGCGCCTTTCTGTGCCAGTAAGCAAGGTCCTTCACCCATTTGCATTGCTTGCTATGCTTACAGCTGTTGCTACCAACTCATACGAACTATGGGACAACATACAGCTAGTTGATTGGTCACTCGTGACTGGCGCAGCTCTCTTACCTATCACTTTGTTCTTGGCAAGTGGCCTCATTAGCGCCGTCTGCAAGCAGAGTTTGCCGACCGTTAAAGTCATCGGTATTGTAACCGGTATGCAGAACATCTCGATGGCAATCATCATCATCAAGACGTCGTATTTCCCTGCTGATGGTAGCTTGATGGCAGTTGCGGTTTCATGCGTTGGTTTTGCTTCACTTTCCTGGATGTTAATTCTCTACTTTGGTCATGTTTTGCTCTGGGTCGCTTCACAATCATATCGTAACCGACACGGAGACTTCCTGAGCGCTTACCACTCTCTGGCTGATCACCTGGTCCACAGCATGATAAGAGCAGGGGAAATCTCTCTCAAACCCAAACAGCCAAGGGAACAGAGCCCGACGTTATCACAGCAAGCCCTGGTGTCACCCAATCGCTCCATTGGTTTTAACTCGTTTGGTTTCGGTAATAAGGTTCTCGTTGCTTGTCGAGAAAGCTTACAGCAGAGCAGTCTGGCCATGCCATCAGTGGACACGACGAACGACAGTCTTTCTCTCTCGTCTTCTGACAAAGATGCCTATGAGATGATCAACCAGATGAGCGACGACGTAAAAAACAGCCCCTCGTCCGAAAGATGCAGCAGCAGCAACAGCTTCACGATCTCCAGCTGCAGTGATGTGGAGTATTCATTCGAGCCACCAAAATAAACTTGTATTTATACCATAAGTTTGACTGTTGAATAATTATTTTAGTTTTTTTTTATCTTTATGTTCTTCTTCCTCATCGTTTTGTAAATGCTAACAGCAGTTCATCGAATAAATTACAACGGTATGATATTGGAAATGTTTTTAAACTGACTATGACTACTTCAGCCATAACAAAGGCGTTTTAATCCCCCGGAGGTAATTATCCTTTCAACATATTAATAGTACGTTTATCCTTGATAAGATCGGAAGTAAAATCATTTAATTAATTTGTCAATTTTATCAATTTTCTCATGCTGCCTGACAACAAAAAATCAATCCACTCCTGCGTTCAATGTTTCCAATAAAAGAAACGTGTTTCTTAGATGACCGAGATCTATTATTTGTCACTGTGGTCATTATTGGTCTAGCAATCACTTCACGTATACTGAGCAGTTGGTCACTCCTTGACCAACGAGTGTCTACTACTGGGACTGGAACGGAATCAGACGGAGAATGTGTGTTCTGTCCATCCCGGGCACGTGACACATATCGTTGTATTGAACAGGATTCGAATAGAAAACAAGTAAATAAGAGTGGACATTCGTTAAGGTGTGTACATAATGAAATGCCAAGGTAAAACCTTATGCATGCATATTAAAGATCAATCATTATTGCTTGAACTTTAATGCAATGGCCTACCTTATTAAGTGATTCGGGTTTAGCACGTGCATTGAAAGATTAACCATCTTAAATTTAATCAGAACTGTCGTAAATATTGCTGACAATTTTATGTGGACCCCCTTGGACCACTCATCCAGATGCTCTTGATGTCGTAAATCTTCATTACGTCGACTTCAATTTTCTCAACAACGTTCCAATAAAATATATATTGAAACGTTGTTGAGAAATATATACATAAGTCGTATATAAAAATCGCAATACACGATAAGTTCACATCGTCTGCTTTGTGGCTTGTATCTCTCTGTGACGATTCGTTGTGGTATTATCTAGATCAGATGACAGAGCACTGCGCTCCAACTTTTACTAGCTATCATTGCTGACCATTTCTATTCTTCACAATATCCAGTAGATTAGTAGCAAAGAGCTTAGTCATTACAATAGCCATAAACATATCGTAGAGCTTGCAAACTACAGTTCCGTGACGTCACACAAAAAAAGTCAATCTAGTCAAGTCTTCTTTTTTTAACTTCTCGGGCTATATAATTGACAAAATTTCATTTTAAATCGATTCTTTTTGCACTCGGGATGAATAAACACTTCAAATACAATTCTCTCTCGAACCAGTACTTGGTTATGGTAGCCATTTTGTCCCAGCCTGAGGCAAAGGAACATCATTGACGTATCAACTAATCCAATTATAACCAGCTCTCTATCTCTTTCACTCTCCATTAACGGGCATAGTGCGTTCCCTGTATGCCTGATCGCATATCAATTGACAATCAATCATTAATGGACCCAGGCATTCATTATGATTGCGTAATGCGTGCCCTGTTGGCAATTTTGCCGCTTGGGTTTAATACGTAGGCCAAATTTCGGAAGTGATTGGAAAGAGGGCCACCAATTAGCAACATACGAGTTCTGTTGAAAAGGATCTGTGTTCATTTCGGGACCTTTTTTTGGCCGATTCTGTGCGCTCTTGTGAGTGACGAGGGACCAATTAAAAAAAAATGGAAACCATGAATGCAATTCAAGACAAATTGAAATAATAATTTCTTACTCAGGCAGAATATAGCTAGAAACGAGATGAGTGCGATAGAGATATCCGTTATGAGAATTGCTGATAGATCTGCTCACTTGACGACTTCCATTGTTAACGATCGGAGAATTATTTTTACGACATCCCGTCAGTATGAAATCGAACGCGAGAACAAAAGCGATATTTTAAACCTCTCGAATTTGATGCATCAAAGAATTTACCCACAGCAAAAATATCTAATACTATGTTATTCAAAAGGCGTATTATTTTGTCTTTTGGGATGCATCCTCTATTATCCGTTACTAGTTCAAAACAATAAGATATCTTCTTAAAACATTATGCGTTATAAATCTTACACTCCGCCTTCTGTTATTTATATTTCAACTGTATGACCTAATTACGCTATACCAGAACGCACCTCAACCAGTATTTGCGAAATCATCTATTTTCCCCTTTTACATACATGTATACCTTGGAACTTTTTTCATAGCAAATTGAAATCGGCATTTTCAGTTAATCGACTTGTTCTGTACGAAACGGAGTTTTCAATTTGACAAAATACGTTCAAATACATACATACACCGATTTAACTAATAGTGAATACGATGTTCATTAATACGGAGACAGAGACATTTCACAATCGGCGATGTTTGATCGCGTTTTGGGTGACATTGTTTCATCTGCAAATTTAATTATTTTAAAAGTGCGATATAATATATAATTAAATGTATATCATTCCTTTGTGATACCCTTAAACGTCCTCAGTGATTAGGGGTTAACAAGTAATGATGTGTGTTGGTACTTGTGAAAGTCGAGAATCAGATGTAAGTTTGATTGTTGATTGACACACCCTAAAAGCGCGTATGAAGTATCTCCCATCACTAATCTATATTCTGTCGATAGACTGACATGAACCCCCCACTGGCCAGGCAGCCGTTATGCATTTGTTCTGCCCTCTGCACATATAATATAACCCTTGAGGCTGCTTTCTTCCTATATCCATTATACATCTCAAGTCGATGAATAGACGCTTGGCATCTCATTTGAATCGCTTTTCATGGGCCGATCCATCGAGGCTAGCCCCATTGCGCTCGGAAATGAAAGTGTCCCATAGACCAATGGCGCCTTCTATATGAGTATCTTTAGAATGAGTAACGAGGTGTACAGGATATGAACAAAGACACCCGACACCCCTGTGGCCTCTTAGATGAATAGGCACCCGCATAAAAAGGAGATTTAAGGCAGCCTTGGACAAAATTGTGGTCATCAAAATCGCAACTGTTTTTTCCTAAATTGGTCGTATATATCCGTTTTATTGCCTCTTTTTTTAGGAGAAGAATTAATAGTAGTGTGAGTCAATGATTGCAAATTCATTGTTGGGTAAATACCTAGTAGGCTTAATAGCATTCAGCTGTATATGGTTGTGCAATGTGCAGGTTTAAGCGTACTCAAAGCTAATGTATAATTCAGTGTTGGTCACCTCAAGAGACCAAGGAAAAATATCCATCATAATTATCTTTATTAATATATCACTCCAATGCATCTATATCCACTATGTAATCCATTTATACCTTAGTGACATCCTGAGTACACTGATCAATAAAGGGGTGTTTTCAGCCTTCCTCATTGAATGCACTTCTAAACGAAATTGACGGCATAGAATAAAAACTGGAAATGATTAAGGGCGTATGGCCTCGGGTAATAAAACAATGACATTTTACTCAATGCAAACGTTGTCAAAGCCCCGACTGCGAATTGACTCAATTTGATTGTCGCACAATACCCAGACATGCAGTCACATCCTCTGGTAATCGTGGATCAATTATTCATATCTAAATTTATTGTTTGTACAAGAAAATGACGATGCGGTCAGTTCATAGAGATGATGAGAAGCGGACCTATCTCCTGACTCGGCGATATTTAGATGGTGAATTAATTACAAGGTATAGTTGACAATTAGTATTACTTCCACTTTTGTCAACCGTCTTCATTCTTCCCCTTTATCAACCGTAACTCCTTCCTTCCTGCTCTTTCCTCGTGTCCTATTTTTCTAGCATCATGTGATCTTACCAACGTTTTCCTCTTCCTTAGAATAGTGCCTCCTTCCTCCTCCAGATTTCCCGATGCCCTGGGTTTTTTTCTTCAGTCATGTGACATCGCTTTCTTCTTCTTCGTTGCTGAGGATTGATTTTTTTTTTCTGTGGGAATTTCTTCCATGAAGGTAGGATTGCCTGCTAAGCCTAAAACGACCTCTTCGCTTTTATGCTCGAGCAGCCCTGATCCCATCAAGCAAATTGGCTTGCAACGCAGAGTGCCCCTCGAGATGCGATCCCCACCCGCGCTGGACAAGCAAAAATGGTATGATTGTGCCAATCTCGAGCTGTAACGGGCATATGCATCCGAGTTCCCTGGGGCAAGGAACGCCAGCGCGCCATCCACACTTGTTTCTGTTGCGTTCGTTTACCAGGAAGGCGACTCAGTCGGGAGGGAAAATCAATAGACTTCGTACTGCCTGCCAGCTATAGCAGGCAGCGCTGCACCGAACGGATATCATAGAGACTTGGTTGGTTGTGTGAGAAACAGTCAGTAGTGTCTCTGGGATCGGCAATTATGTCACAGAGCAGGTCGCCATATTGCATTGGTAGGCCTGTCTCAATAATGCATGTGACAGCCTTTTGCTCTGTGCACCAGCCGGTCGCGTCCAGGGTTTAATCAGCCAGAATTGAAACTTCTCGGTTGATATATTGCATTGTATCTGAAGGAACAAGACATCGGCATCCTCTCCAGTGATTACAGCAATACAGAATTGGCATTGTAAACAATGCACAAGGTAAGACTATTGACATTATTATGGCCACGTGATCTGGTCAATATATCAGGAAACTCATACAGGCGGAAGTAACATAAAATCAATACACCGATCATGTAATTCTCACGTAATTGAAGGCACATATCGATACTTAACACTCACTTCGAGTTACATATGTTTGCGTCGTCGTTGACTCAATTTCCTGTCGTAACTGAACCTGGCAGTTGATTTAATTAAACCTAAGTTTTGCCGTAACACAATGCTCACAGGATAATGGATAACACGAGTATAAACTAACACAACTTATCGCACAAGATGAATTGCGTCACTTTATTCCCCCCAATCGTCTGTTAACAATTATCAGGAAACCACATTGACTCCAGACTGCATGAATAATTCAGTTAGGCATACACATCCACATCACACATACACAACCATTCTATGCATTGCATTACATTAGACAGAGCAGCACCTGGATTGCTACAAATTTTACAGGAACAGGTATAGTTGGCGCCAGTGAAACGTATTCTTATGTGCAATGCAGTCAAGTGTCCAGGTATGAGCAGGAAAATTGAAATTGCGGATTGAAGAATCGTGTCAGTCGATAGAGTTGATACTCCTATACTCGTCACTCATGAAGTTTGTGGAACACAAATGCAATTATACGTAGATGCATCTGCCTCACCATCAAACTCGGCGTCAAATCGATTCGACGTTACAGCGTATCGCGGCCCAATGCACCGTTTTACGGAGAACACTCAAATGGATGCTACGTGTTGTCGATTTATGCTCAGTCGGTGGTGCATTTCTGTGCGACTCAATCGGAGAAATCGGAGACTATTTGCTGTAAATAATGGCAATTTGTAAAGATTATAATTTTGTTTAAACTCCAAGGTATAAATGTTGACGAGCCAATGATATATGTAACGTATAGGTGCAAGCATCAAAAAGTGCAAAGCAATTCCCTTAAATTAACGATAATTATAATAACGAACGTGGAAAGGAGATATATAGGCATGCTGAGAAGATCTGCTACTATTGAGAATGTTTCGCTGCCAGAAATGAGACTAAATCGTAACGCATGGCGGATATAGATTTGACTAATTCTTGGTGAACAGTTCCACTTTTGAGAGATTGTGGCTGAGACTATAAGGTATAACGACCCACCGCCATTCAAAGCTAATGATGCACTCAGTTTGATGACATAATTTGAATTATTAAACCGTGTGGTGATGTTTCTCACTGCCCAAGCTTCCCAGCTTCGAGTATAAGCCTTTTAGATTTTTGAGATGGAAAACACATTGATCGAAAACCCATTGTAAAGCCTTTGGTAATTCGCGTTGTTTTTGTGTTTTTGTTTTTGTTTTTGTTTTTGTTTTTGTTTTTGTTTTTGTTTGTGTTTGTGTTATTTTTTTTTTCTTTTTTTTTTTTTTTTTTTTTTCACGCAATCATTTGATATCCGAAGCCTGATATCTCCAAGGCATCCAAATGCGACCGAAACTGAAGCGTTTGTCGCGAAGCAGACTAAGTTGAATGAGGCTAATTGCGTGGTTTCAAGGATGCCGTGTCGATGGAAACCTGAAGGCGATGCTAATTGCCCACATCTTCAGCGGATGGCGTCCTGTGAGAGAACTCAAGAGATGCAACCACCGGAGCTATCAATAAGCGTCCGGTCTCGACACGCTCATAATTCTGACCATTTCACATGATTTTATGTAACTCCCTTTGGTGATTTTCCAGATGCCCTAAAAGCATGCCAAAGCTGCCTCCCTCGCTGCGAGGCCCAGCCGTCGTTCTGGGCCTGGGCGGAGGGTTCGCCCTTATGGGGGCCCTCCCAGTGGCAATCACCATGGGGATTGGCATCAAATCTTCCGCGACCATCATCGGCATGGGGTTCATTGGCTTCGGTCTTCTGCTGATTGTGCCGGGGGTTTGCTGGTGCTTCGTTGTTCATCATCATACGTATAGGTCCTGGATGCGCAAACGGCGGATGCAGAGAGGAGTCCTCGGTGCAGACGAGGTGCCGCCTCTTTGGTAGGTACATAAAGTCAGAATCAATCTTAATTTAAGAAATCTCTTGCATTTCATAAAAGATGCAAAAGTTTATTATAGACAACCATACATGCATTATACACAGTTACATATCCTCAGTGCATAGGCCTACCGGTCAATTGCCTTTTGATCCAGGCTTAATATTGCAGCACTGAATGACATGACAATGCACAATGTAACCGCCTTACAATTCCAAGATCCACATTACGCAATCAGACTGCTATGGAAACAAGGCTGTCCCATCGGATCCGAGCAAACATAATCAGTGGTCTCCGCTCTGGGAAGCGCTGCTGTCCAAATCGTGATTGACAGTGTCAATGTCGACTGATCTATATTTTCTGCTTGTAGCAACGAAGATATTGGTGGAGTTGAGCTCGATGCTGTCTTGGTGAGGTTAGTTTGCAAGCACGCGTTATTAATATACTGTATTTAATATACTTACCTGAGTCATATATTATAATTGTGTGTTCTCTGCTGATTTCAGCTGCAGTGTAAAGTCAGGAAATTCATACGGCGGAACCCAATCAGTGTCATGTGATTATGACGATGCTCACAAAAGGACGAAATCGTCGCCTGAAACGAACAATGCACCCTCAGCAAAACAGGAACTGCTCAGTGATCATCACCCTGACAACGACAGCTAGCACGGTGGCCATGGCAACCGAATAAACGTTCCATTCCAGTCATTGGTCACGCCATTTATGTTACTGGTGATTATCAGCTGCTGTGGAATATGCTCGTTTCCAGAGTGATGGTGTTCAACATTTGTACTGCTTGTTACATAATCACTATATTAACTATATTGTTGACATTTTATGTGCTCATTACGTACAAATATTGTATAGTTTTACATCTGCATGCATCAGATTATCAGGCACATATAATCACTCTCTCCTTACCATATCTTGCAGGTATTTGTCGACACATTTCTTTAAAAACAATATTTGTATTTTAGATTGTTTCAAATAATAAGAGATCTGACTGCAACTGCGCTGTGTGGGTCACGTGATTCAGGTCACGTGTTTTTGTCTGTTGGCAATCGCAGCCGAACAGCTGAGGTGAACATGGGGTAAGAGTGTAGGGCCATATCTGCGACCCAAACCCCATTATGATGCACAATAAACCTCTTGCCGCTAGCTTCAAAGGAAGCCCAAGGGACCCGAGATGGATGACCACCGGACAATCTGTTCCCGCGGACACGTCGGTCAGAGATCACCTGAAATGTAGAGATGGAAAGAGAGCAAGGTGACCTTGCGGGTGATTGGGGACTACAATTGGTTTTCGAATTGCCTGCTGCATGTCCATTTCGTCTCGGCGTTCGGTGTGCGCTGAAATGGAGCAGGATTTAAGAAGTTGATTAAGGAGGTATCAGAACACATTTCATAATCCCGGGATTGCATTTAATGGACAGAGCAAGGTGGTGGGGTGATTTGTGATTCCTTGGCTTCTCCTACAGTGTTATAGCTCTACTTCAGAAGCTCCAGATTAAGGTCGTCTCCGTAGTAATAACATTACTACGGTGATATTATTACTACGGAGATCGAAGACTAATCTGGAGCTAGTAAGTATACTAGTATATTGAATTAATCAAATTAGTAAATATTATGTACTAATTTGATTAATTCAATATACTAGTATTGCAATATGGGCATAAATCCTGCCAGGCTAAACACACCATCCAGACTTCTTGTTATGCAGATTGAAGCACAATCACCCAGGATGATCCGTTCACGTCTTTCTGTATGAATTACAAGCCTTAATTTTTGCCTCAAATCCTTTCTCTAGAAAAATCCGGATAACCATTGTGCTATGTTGGCCTTAAACCTCAAAACGTATTCACCCAAAAATAATGGCACTTGTCAGATACACATTAGCTTCGTCATAACGAAGTTAATTTCATCCTGTCAGACAACGTTAATTTGACTAGCACAAACATCTTGACCCCATCTCTAATATTCTCTGAGCACAAATCAGAAAAGACCTCTCAGCCGAAGCATCGGTCTAAACCCTGTAAACACACATGATGAATCAGACCGTGAGCCAAACATCTCTGGCTGGCCACTCTCAAGAAGCAATGCGACGAAATCTACGAGCGGCCAAATTGGTTTACGCCCAGAAGAGAGGTCCATTACAGAGGGTGTTCATCGTGATTGATGTCGAGATGGACGGACGAAGGTGTCCCCGAGTGCCCTGCCACTCCGCTTTTCGCGGAATCCTTTTATGTCTATGTGGATCTGCACAAGTCATGTCGTCAGTCAATTCGGCATTTGTCGTGACCTTGCCGTGACCTTACAAATGTGTTTGACCTCCTTTTTAAGGTCACACTGGTTAGTATATTATCAATTGGCTTAATACGTACATGCATGATGTAGCTTTAATTCCACGAGATGTTACTAAGTGTCATGCTGAAATATTTGCTTTCATAATGGATGACTGGCTATTTCCGAAACGGAAATCGTCAAAGGGCGAATAGGAAGTGTATATTGTTACCATGGTAACAGCGGGTCAATGGATGACAAATTAGGACAATACGATTTTAAATTAAAACACCGTATCAAAAACAAAGAAACATAATTATTAACATAATTATTAGGGCCTACATTTTCTGGCATCAATGAGTGAAGCTTGTACGAAAGAAAGGAGAGATCATGCGGTGCAAAAGCATCGATCGTTTGCTTTTGCTTTTTTTTTTTTTTTTGCTTTTTTTTTTTTTTAATGATTGGAGCCAATGAAACCGAATTGTATTCGAGGACATCTTTGTGCAGATGAGGGTGGATTTAATGAAGATGTGAGAGGCAATACAAATCATAACGTTATTTGTCGCTTGCATCTATGATATGACTACTCTACTTCTTTTAGCGAGCATTATGATCGTAAGACTCTCGTCCCACCTGGTCGGTTTCGCTTACTCAACACATAATACTCAGATGCAAAAGAAACGCAACATTAGTTATAAATTTATTCGTCAAAAGAACTGAAGAAGCGATGAACAATGGAATATAACGAACACATAATGAGAAAAGAAAAGAAAAAGGGTACATGTACATGATGAGATTACTCACTGGAACAAATAAAAAATAGAAACAGGTTAATATCTTCGTAAGATAAATTCATAGAGCTGTGTGATGGTATTCGCTCATAAAGCAGGTCAACAATGGCCGAAACACTAGAAAAAACTTCATTGTTTAAATTAATATCACATGCTTTCAAAATTTTGTATTTCATTTCTGATGTTATGTTATGTTATCGCCACATTCCGGATATGCATTGCATGGACACATTTTTTCGTGCGCACATATTCCTGAAATTTCACAGAAAACTAATGGAATTAATCAGGTTTAATTGGAGGAACAATTAATCCATAAGGGGTCAGAATAAGTGATGTGCCAACCATGACAATGCTGCGAGTTCATTTTCTTCCTCAAGAGGTCAGCGATGACCATAGCCAGGTTTGGATGAGCATTCTTCTGCTGCAATAGTCGGATACAACGCAACGCAACGCAACGCAACGCAACGCAACGCAACGCAACGCAACGCAACGCAACGCAACGCAACGCAACGCAACGCAACGCAACGCAACGCAACGCAACGCAACGCAACGCAACGCAACGCAACGCAACGCAACGCAACGCAACGCAACGCAACGCAACGCAACGCAACGCAACGCAACGCAACGCAACGCAACGCAACGCAACGCAACGCAACGCAACGCAACGCAACGCAACGCAACGCAACGCAACGCAACGCAACACAACACAACACAACACAACACAACACAACACAACACAACACAACACAACACAACACAACACAACACAACACAACACAACACAACACAATACAATACAATACAATACAATACAATACAATACAATACAATACAATACAATACAATACAATACAATACAATACAATACAATACAATACAATACAATACAATACAATACAATGTCTAAAAATTAACTGCTCGTTAAATTGACAGAATTCACATGCGATAAAGACCATACTGAATACAAATGGATATTTTATAACTGTAACAAGCACAATTCCCGACTGGGAGGGAGAGGAGGGGTTGTGTCTTTTAATGCATCTGCACTTACATTAACCTTGATGTTTATCTTCATGGTTGTGATATGAAATTAAATTGAAAGGCTGCTAATTAAGAGAAAGAGGAAGAACGGGTAGAACCACGCCAACGAAACAACGTGCATGGGGGCTTTCATGCATATAGGGGTATGTAATTCACAGTAAAACGATGACATTTGCGTCTTCACATAAGTATTAATTTCAGCGCTCCCCTAGCTGCTTCATTGATCTATGACGTCACGCAAAAGCGATTTCAGAGAACATCATTCAAGATGGACGCCGCCGAGTACGAAGCAGCCCTCACTGAGCTCCTCCGGAGGTCACTCTTCCCTCAACGGTTCTACGAGGTCGTCGCCCAGTACCGTGAAGTCATCAATGGTGTCCTGGGTCTTGCTGAAACGTGCCTGAGCATTGGGCCTGGTGCTGGAGATGTCGATATATTCCTTATTCGAATGTTCATCCCGAATTTAAAAGAGTTCCATGGCGTTGAAGTCAACCGTGACTTGTGTAGACGCTTGAAGAACAACATGAAGACACTGCAGCAAGAAATACCGGATCTTGAGGTGACTGTTCATCGAGAGGACGCTCAAGTCTGGAAGGGTCTTGACCACAAGGTTGATGTCATCTTTTGCTTCGACACGCTCTACAATTTTACGAACACGGAAAGTGTTCTGCGGAAATTGCAATCGTGGTTGAAACCTAATGGCGTGCAATGGTGCACTTTTACTGATAGCAGATTTCTTACACACGAAATGCGATTTGAGTTCAAAATCAACCGAGGGGATCTTCTCAGCGTTTCTGTGGCTGACATCAATGCACATCTGGGCTACCGAAACCTTGTCGACATCAAATACGAAGCAGGACTATGTCTCCGCGGTGTGAACAAGACTCTTCTTAAAGTGCTCCTTCTCAGAACTCCGACAGATTATGAAATGGAACAGTTCGAGAATTTTGTTCAGGTCCGATATCCCGGCGAGACGTGCATCTTTGGAAATAATTTCATCATATCTAAATTAAATTAACAGGTATTTGATGAATTTATTCTATTATTTTTTTCACCGGATATACCACTGAGAGCCTGGATACCGGATACCGGATACCGTCTACTGCTATCTGCGCAACCCTACTTTAAATGCATAATTTAATAATAGTTTGGTAGCATTTTGCTTTTTTTTTTTTTTTTTGTGCTTCACTAAGTTTTAATTTATTAAAATGATAATTTGATCTGATTCCATAACCTATAACAACAGGATAGAGATACAATGACATGCACGTAGAAGTTTACTTTTCCGTTCTCTTGAGTTTTTTCCCGATTGCATTTCGAACCAAATCGAGCTAAACCGAAAGAAAACAATGAAAATTTGAATAACGACTCAATTTTAGTTCGCAATCATTAAATGTATATTTTTAATTTTCTATCATTCAACGCTCATGTTAATTGAGAGTGAAACTAAATAAAGATCTTGAATATTTTTCTCCACTCGTTTTCAGCCTTTTTTCTTTTCACATTATATACTCTGTGGAATTTAAGATTCCTAGTAGGCGTAATTAAATGTGTGCATATCGTATTATGTAATCAGTATCTTTAGGGGCAGGGGGGGGGTACTGTAACACACAATATAACAAACGAAGTCTTGTAATATTTTCATTGAAGACAAAAAGTACAAGGTATCAACACGACGATATATAAATGCTCGATTGTCACGATTGAGCTATAGTATAATTGTGTAATACGTGTAATTTCAGGTATACAATAATGTAGAATGTTGTATTTACAGGTAATTCAAGAAAGTATATTATACACAGAACAGGGTGTATTTCAATCAAAGGTGATAGGTAGGGAGACAAAGCGCTAAGTCAAAACGCATTGGCAGTCATCTGTTGAGTTTCTAAATGTATGGAAACGATAAAAATATCAATTTTAATAGGTTCTGAATTGGGGTTCTATTTTTTTTTTTTTTTTTTGTTAACTGGTAAATAGGTTCTGCCGGAGTAGAAAAAAGGTAAGATAAAAACCAAGCAGAATGGTAATAGTACACAATTAAGAACGAATCTAAATACAAAATATAGTGATTACAGAGAACATTGCACTTTCGAGAGAGAGAGAGAGAGAGAGAGAACCATTTTCTCTATCCTGCCACCAACGCTGATCGTAGAGCACCGGTAACCATGACAACAAGTCTTTAGCAACCGAACAATGGTCCAAGCAGTCAGTTTACTAAGCATGCAAGGTGTGTCCTTGCACAAGAAAGCTGCGATTCGTTGAGAATACAGAGAGGTATATGAGGAAAGTGAGGTTGCCTTGATCACCACACTGCGCACTTCTTAACAGGGTTCATCCGCGACCCAGCAGGGCATTTGTACGCCTCGGCAAATTCCTCAGAGTTCGACAAAGAACCGATAACTCTGTAAAACACACGGCTCAAAAATAATACCAACCCGACTGGAATGCATATACCTGAAGCGCCCAGGACTGTGCTTCCCTGTCCTGATGGCCTGGATGTAACTCTCTGGTCGAGAAGTTCCGCACCAAATCTGTGTTATACAATATACTGTGAAAAATGTGAAAGGTAGGTCATCGTCTAAATACCTGCGCAAAGTTGAGGAAAAATATCTGGTTATGCGTCAACGAAACTCCTGGCATCGACGGTTCCTCGCTACCTTGTTCGCTCACCCACGTCCTGTACGCCTGTAGGGATGTGCGTACCAGTAAAGAGATGCTTTAATCGGTGGGATTTCATCTTACCTTAAAGGCTTGCTTTAAACCTCCGTTGTCAGCAATGTTCTCTCCTTGCGTTTGTCTGCCGTTCAACTGAAACAAACGTTTTTTGTTTGTTTGTTTTTGTTTTGACGTAGTGAGTTGTTACGTTATACTCACATTCAAGCCGACTTCAGGTACAGTGTAGTTACTGTACTGGTCAATTATACACTGGGCCTGTTCCTTGAATTTCTCGATTACGGTGTCTGACCACCACTGCTTCAAGTTACCATCCTTATCAAACTGCCGTCCTGTTGATAATATCGTTATATATAAAGAATGATGATGAAACAGGTCCGAATGATTAAGCTTACTTATAAACATGTTGATATCGTTTACATTTCATGATTCATGATATTGTATTTCTAATTCGAGAGCATTAGTGATAAAGGTGTAATTTGAATATGATGTAATATCTCATTTAATGTTATTTCTCTCCGAGTAGTGTACCTTTATCGTCAAAGCCGTGAGTCAGCTCATGACCAATCACCATGGCAATACCACCAAAATTCATCGACCTGTGAGAAGATTACAGTGAGAAAGGGTGAACAGAGGTCACAGAGGTCACAGAGGTCACAACAGAGGTCAAAGGGGACTCGGCTTCTGTGGTTCGTCTTGGAGAAGTGAGGAGTTTAAATTAAGTAACAAAGGAATTCAACAAGACGAATGGGTGATGATAGTGTGTTAGGTCAGAAAACATTTAAATTATTGAAATGTCGTGGATTCAGCCAACTTTGTTCAGAATGCTTTGTAATTCTTGGCGTGGATTTTGAAGAGCAAAAAGGCACTCATAGAAGTATCCAGCAATACAATTAACCCACTCTGAATACCAGTTGGGAACACAATTTACAAATGTGTGCATAAAGTAGGGGTTATAACCACGAAACCAGCGGTTATAGCTCTAGCCTTTGTGAAATAAGGGAGAAGTGCGGTTTTCCCCTCACCCACCTAGTTTGTCATCGAATGATCGAAGCCGTGCGTGATCTCGTGGCCGATCACCATACATCATACCCATACCGCCAAAGTTCAAAGATCTAACACGAAGCAGTCAATTCTTGTGTTACACCCCCAAGTGATTTGTATGTGTAGTTTAGATAATAATTCGTGTAACTTACCTTGGGTAACTTTCGTGGTAAAACGGAGGTTGAAGAATCCCAGCAGGGAACACTGTTCAGGAGAAAGGGTGCGTTATGATTCATACAGTTCATTGTACGTTATGATAACTGGTGACACTCACTGATTTGGTTTTTAGTGGCGCTGTAGAAGGCGTTGACAACAGCCGGGGCGGTGGCCCACCTAGTCGTAAAGAAGGATATTATGCCCGGGTTTGTAGTTAGAAAGTGCGACGCTCACTTTGATCTATCAGCTGGCTGCCTCAGGATTTTCAAGTTGTTTTTTGTAGCTGTGTTCAGGTTGTTCAAAACATTTTCAAAGTATTTTCCAGAATTCATTTCAATCTGAAGACAGAATGAATACACACATAACTTGGAGGTGCGCGTGAATATGTAGACATATTATTACGTCTTTGTAATCCAAATTTAAAGCGGTGTCATTCATAATGTAATCGGGATATCCGATTTTCTCTTGAATGCTGTGAGCCTAGAGGAAAGCGAGGTTATACAAGGGTATTTCACTGGTTATTGGGCCTCACCTTTTCTCTCGCTACATCTTTCGTATCTTCATCCATCCATGAGACTTTATTCAACAGCTCACCGAAGGCTTTTTGGATGCTGGCAATCATTTCCAGAGCCTGGTAGAATCATAACGCACTTCCAATATTCATCACAATGTTTGCTTATCACACACCTTCGCTTTTGCTCGCTCGTCAAAACTGTGTTTGACAAACATGCGACCGACGGCCATGCCGAAATTCTCGTTAGCGTAGCTTACACATGTTCTCCATCTGGAACCATCGCGATCGGTGCCTAGCAACGCCTACAAAACAAAAGATGTTTCACTGAACACTATACCATCATCAACATAGGGAACCCCAACTGCAGTTGGACTAGTTCAAGGACACCCGAGAAAAGAAGCTCCCCACAAAAGCATGCGTGCAGTGAAGCAAGACCTACGCACCTTGTTGAAACTTCTACGCACATCCAAGAAGACCTGAGGTAAATTGCCAATCCGGTTCATTGTAATACGCCAAATCATGTAGTTTGCGACGGTTCTGCGAGGCGAAACGTGGCGTGCAAAACGAAACAAAATAAAACAAAACCGAAATGATTGAACACATGCAAAAATAAAATAAACGAAAATAAAATCCCAGCCACGATTACTACAACCCTAAAACTCAGAAATAGAATACACCCATGCAGGAACCATACACATGAAACTGCAGTTGGTTTTGCTAATGTACTCTTCTTACTTTCGTATAGTTCCTCAGGAGATTGAGGAACCTGAGGGGGTAGGGGCGCCCTTGGCTAAAAGTCGAGTGGATCCCAGTCCAAAGCATGTAATTGGCGAGCGTCCTGCATAGCACGGGGGTTGGGAATATATTTAAATGGTAGACATTTGCATTTAGCATAATACTATGAACAATGAGGCGTCTTTATCTTATGAAAACACAAGCATGGTGTGAGAGATATCTGACCTCTTGGGAGTTTCGTTCAAGAGTTCGCCCATGTTCTTGATAAACTCGGGTGCATATACGACGACATCGTCATCCTCGGTTACGTCAATGGACACGTTGTTGAATATCTGTTTGAAATATTTCGGCCAATCGATGGTCTGAAGGAGATCTATCACAGTGTCCTTTCTTGAAACGATGAAAGAGAGAGCTTACGTCTGTGAGTGTGGATGTCAGGTTGCGAATCTTCATTTTGTTGTAGATGGCAGCCGTGTCTCGTCTCGTTTCTTGCGGCATTGTCAGCTGAGGAAGAGAGCAATGTTTGATCAGAATTCGATCCAGGTTAGATCATGATTAATCATCCTACAGCAGCACTCTCTGCTTGAATGGCATTTCTGTGTTGTGATTTCCAAACTCAACCGAATGCCCCCGAAAAACAAAAGTAAATACAAGTGTATACCACAGCAATGATGTCATAACTAATCAAATATCTCATCACACCCTGACCTTCTGACCCCCAATTTCACTAAATTCACAGCCCTTCTCACGTTGGCCAAAAGCACTTCGAAATCGACAATTTCCGTCATTTCCTTTCTAGCCCTTGCCGGATCTGCATTCAGCATTATTGCCACTTCCACAGCAAAGTTCTGGTAAGCCATCAGGGTGGAGTCGTTGCGTCCTTTCAGGTAGTAATCCCTGCCCGGCATTCCCAGGGGCGCCTGGTCAATCTGTAATCAGACGAGCAATGACGTCACTGCCACGAATTGCAAACTAAGCGTTGGTTGTCATAGAACTTTAAAATTAGATGATGGCTTTCCATTCCCAGTCTGCCAATGCAATGAACTATGAACTCTGACCTGAATAATGTTGACATCCGAGTTCTTGTCGTCAGAGCTGACCCATTGGTTGATCAGCACACGGTTGTTATACAGACGCAGTTTGGCCATCAGGTCAGTGACGTCGAAGTTGTCCTCATCCCATGCAGGGTCCAGCACAGGCCAGCCTCCCAACCATTGAAGGAGATCTCGGAGAGGCCCCTCTGCTCTCTTTTCGATGGTATCTGTTGATATGATATTTGGTTTAACTGGTTTAATAGAAACGACCGTATCTCACCTATATCTAAGCATGATTTATACAGATTCTTAGCATTCACGGTGGCCTGGACCTCATCCGGTTCAACCGGAAGCTCCAGTAGACCTTTTCATGGAAGGAACATTACGATTCAATGCGTTACGATTGTCTTCAACCCTGTTTCACCTTTGAGCGTGACGTGGAGTTCATCCCCAAGTTTTCTGAACGTGTTGTAATTCGGTCTGTCATCGGGAATGAGGTGTTTCTTATTCCATGTTCCACACGCGTACTCAAAGAAATCATCGCAAGGATCCGCCTCCAAATCGATTGACTCAAGGATGTTTGCCGCTGGAAAAGTAACTCCAGAGATTATACGACATTCATAAACCATTAAACATTACGCCTCGCTGCATCATCGAGCGCTGCCACCTTCGCTGTCCATCGCTGCACCCTGTGACCCCTTTAAGAAGTCGGTATGCACACTATCCAGACCTGTGTTTTCTGTATCCCAGTGGAACAATTAAGAGCCAGGGAATTTATTGAATACGACAAGGTCACGTGTCTCACAGTGGACCGCTCTTTCTCATAAGATGCACTGTTTTTGCAATGGCTTTGTTATTCTTGCAACGCACACCATGTCCATCATAATTGCTACTGGTTTTAGTTATTTTATGGTTCACTTCAGTATACATATAATGAACCATTGTGAAACTTTCTTAACACTAGTAAAGTTTGGTTTATAATATTACGTAATTGAATTGATCTTCGCTATGCAATACAAGCCTAATTATTACAAGGTAACTGGCATGCAAGGGCAGACTTACTACACCAGTGGTATCTGAGCTCACAATACGAGGAGGATTCGGGATCATCGTCGTTTACATCTTTTGGGACAAAGGTAGACACTACATAGTACCATCAGAATGCAAGTATATTTCTATTTTAGTTTGCCGGAGGGCATTTGTGTCGGAATGTTTGGATAGTGTTTTGGGGGTTCCAGTAATTTGGACCTGAAATATCTTCAACTTGCTATATATAATTATATCAGAATATTTGAAGAATCAAATATATCGAAGGGTTCTCCAAATTAGACCAGATACGTATAATATGCGTTTATATAAATTACCCAGACCTCCGATATGTCTTACACATTATTATTATCATAACTAAAATCTAATAAAATCTCTTATAATCTCACAGGATACTGAAGAAACTTACCAGCTTTGACGCATGTCTCTGAGAGGCAAATTTTCTTTTCGGTTTGATGAATATTGTCTGTCAATGATAAATACACAAGATTATAATAATTGTTGAATACTACGCATAGTGCTCAATATGACAGCATGCACACGGAATTAAAAAGACCCACAATGTTGTGCGTGCAGGCATCTTTTTATCAATTCACTTTCACCGATTCACTTTCAAATATCTCTCCAATTTAATTACCATCTCAATAGAAATCCAATTAATCCCACGAAACTTTATAAATTTGATGCTAAAGTCCATGTTGTCACCAACGCAAATTTGGGATATTCTCTATAATATTCGAAATTTCTGTAATTATGAAACAATTTTTTAACATCAAAATAAATTTTATTTTATTTGAATTAGATTTTTGAGTATAAGATATGCGAATGTATTCCTTATTGTTCATTTTGTTCATTTTGTTCATTTTGTTCATTTTGTTGTGCGTATTGCATTACAAGAAATAAATATTATTTCAATTAAAAATGAAATTAAGCACATGAAAACGAAAAGGAGACGAGAGATAAGGTGGCCACGCCTCTTCACTTGTTACTTTTGAAAACAAGCGGACTGCATTTTATTAAAACTTAAAATAAACAAATTCACGCTCAGTCAGAATGACATTTATTTGTCTGTGTACCCAGCAGATAAGAATAATGAGTGTTTTCTTTCTAGTTAAGCGACCAAACTGTTTGCTTTTCTTCGACAATCGGCACATACCACACATTGCATGATTAGGTTTCGCCGAGTCCAGAGATTTGGTCACAAGGATTTGCGTGAGACTCGATTGAAATATGAACCCACGTGACCAGAACAGACCTTGAACCACGCCAAGTGTAAGTTACAGTGCATTGTACAAAGCTACACACAAACCAATTCGAAGACATGCCAAGATTTCACCCAAGGGATCACGTGGCTCTGTGATTAATCTCTAATCACATCTACTCATACAATACTCCATTCGTGCATGGGGAACTTCTCGCAATCTATGGTTGTGCCAATAAAGAGAAAAACTCAGGCAACATTCTTACGGTTATAGGTCACCACTAACGTGCAGGTGTTCCTATCAGCGCAGAAGAGATGCCAAACTATTAGAACAGTGAAATGAACTTTGACCAAATTGGATAATTCTCCTTGTGCCATTCATTGGGCGAGATATTATTACGCACATGATAATTATCTCACGTGGTTTTCTTTAGACGTCGCGTCCAATCAAGAAGCTAGGTGATTCACATTTTGAGCTGAGAGTACGTGAAATGTTGCATGCGAACATCTATAACCGGCATTTGTCTTTGATCTTCGAACACTGACGTACACGATCTATCAATTGCACCTTCACATAGGCCTGCTCTCCGATGACCCATCAGGAGGGGGGGGGGTGGATAAATCTTATGACGTCACGTGCAAAGGTCATAAGAACCCGTAATTTGATTTACAAAGACTCAGCGAATCTTTGAAGTGTGTTTAATTGCGAGAGTCATGCACACACTTTGAGCGTAGTATATATACGATGGTTGAATCGGAGACAAAGAACGGTTGACACATGTGACAAGAGGGATGATTGCATGGACCCCCGGGCTAGACCTGGCATTCAGCCAGTTACGTGAAACTTGGGTTTCAAATTTCTTCTGAACTGTACCGCCATGCCCCGGGTCACTTCACCTTTGATCGTGCAAGGGGTGTCAGATCTCTTGCCCCTTGCTCGGGATGGGGTCGGATGGCGAGGCCTTAGGACGGTCGCTTAGTGCAAGGATGTCTTGGTCTGGTGACGTCAATATATCCATTTCTTTTAAAGTGTACAAACTTAATTTTACCGTATATATACATGTATCGTAACTTTTCTCGCTATACTTTTGCGACGCGAGGACACATCCTGTCCTTGTACAAGTTCATTGTACTTCTCAGCAACACTATAACTGATTTCGGTGCCAGAATTATTCGCTATAGAGATGTCAGAACAAGACACATAGTTTTTTCAACCTTGAAGGCAGGCGGAGTTCATGTTTGATGGCATTTAGCAGCATTAAAGATACCATGAAATATGATCGCTGGGTATCAGTCTGGAGTTTCTTTGCAGGCTGTGTTGCGTTTGAATATGACAGTTTTATAGAGACGCAACGATGACGAGTGCGATTGAAGTCCGTCCACCAAATGGCAACTTTTCTTCGCAGTAAACCAACTGTAGGCCCACGTGACCTCTTTATCCACCTTATGGAGTCAAGGTCATGTCAGGGTCACACTGCTCAGGACGGATGCATGGTGAGGTCATTAAATTGCCATCCTTCGTCGGAATTGATTTCAAGCTCGATATTTCCAGGCGCTGCCTTTCACCGGGGCATCTCAGAGGCTGGCCAACAACTTACCCTTGGCTGATCGCAGGCTCGCAGTCAACAAAAGCATTACCCGTAAAAAGGTTCTGTTGGATTTCAATCATGCTGCGTGTTAAACCATGAAGCGGGTCCCTGGGCATAATCACACAAGCATTGATAAGGCAAGCGGTTGGTAATTTTAGATTAATTGTTGATGTTTATGCGTGGCAGTCTTGGTAGCGGTCGCTGCCGCATTCGAATGCTCAAATCGAACAGAAGATTGCCGAAACAGTCTCTGCCGCTCTCACTGCTCCAACCTCCGCCGATCTCTTTCTCCTTTCGATGCCCTGATGGCAATGGCATCCGTGATAATCATACATGCCGGCTTGTTGGTGTATAATATGATGGTGATCCGACTGCATCTAAGTATAAGTTGCATGTATACTCATAACTACTGCTTCTCTCTATCCTGCACATCACAGCTGACAGAACATCAGCCAAAGGATTCAATTCCCAAATGGGATCAGAAGCTGCTCATCAAGGCCAACGGTTGAAGCCCTCTTCCTTAATTCTCCCGACACCAAAGGTAATGGTGGCCTCAATGCATAACTGAATGCCTCGGTAATTGTTCGATTACACAAGTAAGTTTAAAGTGCATTTTTGTAGTGCAATGGTGATGTATATGAACCTTCATTCTTTGTGGATTTAATGCTCGAAAAGAACAATGTAACGATAATAGACAGGACATTTCAATAATTTAGTATATCCACTACGTGTTATTTGATATATTGCATATATGGGGGTGGCGTGGGGTTAAATTCAGGGTAATTTATCTATTGTTGGCCAAGCCATTGATAATGTGGACTGATTACAAAATGAATCCACCGATATCAGAATAATTAACGACTGCTCAGAAGGCGTGAGAGGTTATGCATACTCTGCCTTTTAAAATAGCCAGGTTGTTCGCTGTATTCTGAAGTTGTCCAGTGCACATATTAAGTATTTTTACAACACTGCGAACACATATAAACCAAGTTTATTAGGACAATAAAGATCATTGAACTCACCCAATGTGCGGGCATTGGTCGCGGCTACGATCACCATGATGGTTGTTACAATGAAAGACAAGATAAGCAGAACGAACAGGGACTTTTCCAAGAATGTCCTCTGTCGCCACCAACTCCGCTTATAAGGGCTGAAAGAGAGAAGCAGAATGTTATAATATATGCAAGGTATAGTGGGTGGAAAGGTCCGAGGAGTGGAATGGAATTACACCTGAGAAGACCTAACATAACCCGCCATCTATGCTTATCCTGAGAGAACTTGATAACCGTGGATAGGTGAACATTACTTCTATCTTTTCTCTTCATTTTCTGACAAATGGGCGGATAATTGGTCTGGATTTACTTCTGATGCATCAAATATGCGCTTCCACGATGACGGCTTTGGCTGAAGCCATTGGAGGATGTGCCTTTTTCATATGTGGAACCTTTATAAGACTCTCCGGCGCTGTAAATCTTTGTTTACCTTGATGTAACGTATCATATGATTTGAGTAGAAACACTTATACGGAATCATGTTTAACGTGTAGATAAATGAAGAGGTGGGGTTACACAGAAGGGAACCACTTTCATGACATTGTTTATTGATTTAGGTGGAAGGGTGAAATAATCCCGTTGAAGAATGCTGGTGATATTGAACCCATCCCTTATCGATGCAAGGGTACATAATGGTAATCCTACACCCTATTGAGGACACATTGTATGCACACACTAAGTGAGCCGACTACTTAATGGAACAAGGTTAGGCTTTGTACGTCCGGCTTTCCGCTCAGATGAGAAGAGCTTCCTTGGTGGCCATCCATCTATAATTAAGACTCATCTTTGGCGGCTCTCTTCAGCGTCTTATGCTCCAGGGTTCTACGTCCTTCGATACCTGGGAAAGCCGAGGGATCTCTGGGGGGTGTTAGGGTCTGATCCTCTGCGTGAGGAGGTCACATCCCAAAGCAGGAAGAGTGATCAACTAGCGCTGTGCATCGACAGTCAGCCCATCACGATAAATCCCCCCTCCCAAGCCAGCGCTACTCGAGAATTGCATGCAATACCGCACATATCTGGGCACATTCGACAAGAGCAAACAACCTTATTGGCAACCCTGTGCCAGATACAATCATGCTCAGACCTTTTCCCTATTTGTTTAAAGCAGCAATGTTATGACATAGAGAACGATGCAGCGAGACTTTTCGCAGCGACCACAAGAAAACACTCCCACACCTACGGCGCTATTGAGTATTGAAGCGGTCGACGATAAAGCAGATAAGCTCATGGTATACCATTATCATAAAGTATTGCGAAACTTTTAATAAAGATCTCGGAGTATCGAAGAAAAGAAGAATCAACCCGAACGATGCGATGGTGGCAAATGGCTCAAAGCCGATAGCAAAAGATCTAAAAGCTCACATCGTAAAGCGTACACTAAACGTGGAATTGGTCAGTGGCGAATAACTTGGTTAAACACGTGTGTTTGTCATTCTTATCTTCTAATCTTATGCTTGGCACAGCGATTGAAGCTTGTGTCACGTGCATTCAATGACCTAACTTGGCCCCTCGCCAATGGAGTATAGATAAATTGAGTGGTGACACCTCATTCAAACGTGTTTTAGTTCACCCTTAAGAGGATGTTAATTGGAACCCCATGTCGAGCGCAGGATGTGCAAGGCGCTGATGCATTGTCAGCAATAATAAAGCGATCTGTCAGCTGCAATGATAACAAATCGCAAATCTATAACTCCGATATCGCCAACATACAAAGATGATGAGAGATAAGAGAGCCCTGGATCCCACCTGCGGATGCTGGCTTCTACTTCTTTTGCTTGACCCTCCCGCGGAGGATCGAGGAGCCTCGTGCCGTTCTCCTGATTTGCATTATCCTCCGACTTTGTTTTGTCCATTGTGGATTTTTTTTCACGAATGCACACTTATCCGATTGTTGACAGCGCAGAGATCAAGGCAGAATTCGCGTAATCCCGAAGAGAGCTTCCTGCTTTCTGAAGGCGCAGTCGCAGTCGACCTTCTCTTATATAGCGCCCATTCCCATATATAGCACTCGGTCGGACAACGAATTGGAGCGTCGGTCCCTGTTCCTCTCTCTCTCTCGATCGCTACACTCGCCCAAGCTGACCAACGACAGCGGCGTTAAATGGCACACATGAGGAGGCCTTCTATTGCGTCATGAGATGTCATCACCGAGGGGTCAAGAAGAAGCCCACCTACTTTGAGTTCAAGCTCTCTTCAACAACACTTGATGGCTGTGGTTGTGGCTGTGGCTGTGGCTCTGGCTATGGCTGTGGTTGTGGCTGTGGTTGTGGCTGTGGTTGTGGCTGTGGCTGTGGCTGTGGCTATGGCTGTGGTTGTGGCTGTGGTTGTGGCTGTAGCTGTGACTGTGGCCGTGGTTGTGGCTGTGGCTGTGGTTGTGGTTGTGGCTGTGGCTGTGGTTGTGGCTGTGGTCGTGGTTGTGGCTGTGGCTGTGGCTGTGGCTGTGGCTGTGGTTGTGGCTGTGGTTGTGGCTGTGGCTGTGGTTGTGGCTGTGGCTGTGGCTGTGGCTGTGGCTCTGGCTGTGGCTCTGGCTCTGGCTCTGGCTATTTTACAGTTATTACATGCACTGTATAAAAGCTTACTACTTTTGCAACATTTTAATGTACATTTTAATGTACATCACACCCTGTACCCAATATATTACCTAGATTGTCAAGAGATTTTTTTTCGAGATAAGTAACTTAGTCATTCGGCTATGACTGAACCTTCACTTCTCTGGAATCGATCCGCTATACTCCTTAGTCCATAAAACGCATCGGGCTAGCACTTAATTCTTGAAGGGGAGGCAAACCACATCGCGATGTTCACATGTTCACGATCACCCAGCAAATGAATAGTTGGAGGATCACATGCCTATTAGATGCAAGAGTTGCTTCAAAAGCTATCGGCCAAGATGAAATAAATAACGTTGGCTAAGGTATCCAGCCGAAAGTCATTAAATTCGTCAGCAATTATTATATTAGATTTAGTATAGGCAAAGTGGCCCTATTTGTTTTAGGAAGATTTAGAAAAATGTTACTCACTATCCACTTTTTTTTCTTCGTTTCACCTGATTTGTACTGGAGTAAGAGAGAAGTGGATTGAGAGCTTGGAAATTGTTCAAGAACAACATCGTGAATTCCCCGGTTCTGCGTCACCAGTTTTGATTGTGTTTATGTTGCAATCAATACCTGGTTGTAAATATAATAACAGTAATTATGAGTACATACCACCCACACTTATAAACGTCAGCCGAGAGATATTGGAGGAAAATGTCGTTTCTATGTTTGACATAGAGGAGGATTTTTATGTAAAGTGGGAATTATTTTATTTTCCTCACTTGTTGACTCCCAAAATTGTATGTGCTTCATAATTATTGGTGCCGTGGTTTACTTAAGCAATCATGCGTGTCTCATATCAAAATTCTATAATTTTCATGCATTAACATGTCGTTGCTATGGTAACGAGGGGCGCCTCCTTTTTGAGAATTTTGCTTTTTTTCTTTAATTCTTATGTTCCTTCTGAAAACAGGAATCACAGGTTATAATTCTTGTTAGCACCGAGTTGTCTAAAGTCCGAGGATTGGTCACATTTAGCTTTCCCTTCCTGTAACCAAGAAATTAGGATCATCGTCGGTTCCATGTTGTGGAACTATAACCGAAAAAAAAAGGAATCTCTGTTGCACTATTATTTTGCTTGAGCGTGCTGCCTTTTTTCTTTCTTTCTTGTAATAATGTTTACATCCTAAAATCAAAACACAGCAGACTGTATTGAAGCGCCATGCAACATATGGCATTCCATAGTGCTCGTTCATGGGCACAGAATAAGTTAAAGTCAATCGCTACCAGGTAGCTTGTTTTACCTGATAATTGCCTAATTATAGCAGATTTGATTGTTTAGTTTTTAACATGGAGTATATGAGCTCTGCAATGTTTGCTGTTAATGATGTCAGTCCTGATGTTTGAGGAGTGTCTCTGTGCATAACGAGTTCTGAAATTTCGCCAGGAAATCTGAATGCAGTCCCAAGGATTCTTTATCCTGCATTCCACCATAGACAATTTCGTACACAGCGCCTGGCCTTCTTACGCATTTTGACAGCACTGCAGAGTCACCGAAGAATTACAACGAACCGTTGGAATTAAATTATAGGGAGCCGTTTTCGGAAGATCAACAATATGTGTCTTGTCACGTGATCACACAGGAATCAATGCGTTTATTAATATTGAAGAGATTGAGGAATATGATATAAGCTCCAGACGCCATTTCTTCGTAATGGGGAGATAATTATATGTCTTAGGCTGTGTCATACTTCGTAGAGCGCATAGTACATATTGTCCATATGGAAAACAATATTTGCAAGAGGAAATTCTCGATTCTTATCTTCATTTCATTCTTCGTTTGATTCAAAAGAGCGAAACAAAGTATACAATCATAATGGAAATCCAGGTGTGTGTTCAAGGGTATATGCATAAAGGCGTGCATGGCAAAGAATTTTGTGTAAGGACCTATTTTGGTTCACTATCAATACACATTTGCTGGATTTTAGCTTCCATATTCCAGCAATATTAGTTATAAATTAATATTAATGTCTTTCGTGTCAGATTAAAAATATAAAAAAAAAACATAAAAACATAAAAAATAAATAATCATAATAAACAAATAAACGAATCATAATATACGAATATATCATAATACATACGTCTAATATAGAATTATGTAACAGAGTATCAGCTGAACGGCACTATGTATAAAATCGGCTCGGTGCTCGCACGTGGAACAGGATCAAGAATGGAAAAGTACACGATTTTGATAGATTTCCTCAATCAAAAAGAGGATATACGTCCATAATTCGTTCTATAAATCTTCTCACATCTTTCTCCTGGACTTCATTAGCATGAGGATGCAAATCTCTTTTTGCATTCATAGTTCAAAATAAACAATATAAAACAAAAAGAGACCTTTCGTTCCATCTCGAAATTGCAGCATCAAAGAATATCTAGAAAATAGTGCAATTTAGTAGAGCTATAAGGATTCTGGTCCAAGAATAACTCCCACGAATTTGATGACTACACGATTGATCCCTCGCAAGCAACGCGATCCGTTTTACTCATATTTGGACACCATGATATTTTCGATCTCGAATCCGCAAATTGTGAGTTCAGATGTGGACAGCGACATAACGAAACTATCCCCCTCTCTATCATTGCTGCCTCACGTTTCAATAGCACATGTTTCTAATATACTTCATCGTTCAGCCCTCCTCTGTCGATTTCCCTAAGGTCCGACGTTCGTGTGGTGAGGTTCGACCGTTTCAGGCTCTAGATTAAAATGAATACACGTGTTGACATTGCAGAATATTATAGCAGGCATAGATGCGCGTACGTATTTCCCATAATTATCTTTAATTAAATCGTTGAATAAGCTCAGGTGTGTGTGCACGCGTTGCTATAATAACCGTTACCATTCTGTGTCCAACCTGGCGTACTTGTAAAAGTTGCTGGAGCACATTGCTGCTCGTAGTATTCCGGAAAACTGATCTTCTAACAGCATCATCAACAAGTTCCAGTCAGCTTATGAGCAGTATCACAGCACCGAAACCGTCATTCTTAAAGCTGTTAACGATGAAGGTGGTGCAATTCTTGTGCTGCTTGATTTATCAGCATCTTTTGGTACCATTGACCATCAACTGCTGCTTAACCATCTACATCCTCACTTTGCCATCTGTGACACTACATTGTAATGATTTGCATCATATTTCGGTGATCGGAAGCAATAATTATGTCCGAGTGCAAGATGTCACCTCGTCTTTTACAGTATGGTACATGTGCCGCAAGGGTCTGTCCTGGTACTCCTGGGCCCTCTATTTATTGCATTGTACGCCCAACCACTGGCTGACATCATTGATACTACTCGATCACCATTTCTACGCCGACGACACGCAACCATGCATCGCCTTCTCTCGTCGCACATCTGCGACAAACGACCAGTTGCTTCTTCAAAGATCCATTGAGAGGGTGGAGAATGCTCTACAGAGAACGCCCTGCTTACATGCATATCCACAGCATATGAATAATTAGAAAATGCCATACAGAAAGCTCAGCACATGTTATATCTCGATTAGGTTATTGCAGCAGCCTTTCCTTCCTCGGCTTACCCGTGTGTACTCGCAATAGGCTCTAGCGAGCGCAGAATGCAACTGCTTTTGAACATGACTAAAAATTCGACCACACCACACCTCTACTCAAGAAACTCCACTGGCTCCCTGTTGAGCAACTGCTCCAAGACTCTGGAAGTTCCTTCCACGTATCGAAACCAGACACTGTCAACTTTTTAATCCAAACTAAAAACTTTCCAATTCAAATCAACTTTTTATTGACTTTTTATTTATTTTTATTTTATTTTAATTAATATCTATTTTGTTTATTTTACTTGTATTTATTTTATTTTAATATCTCATCTTTACGACGCATTTGAAAAGATTAAAAAAATAATAAATAAATAAATAAATAAATAAATAAATAAATAAATAAATAAATAAATAAATAAATAAATAAATAAATAAATAAATAAATAAATAAATAAATAAATAAATAAATAAATAAATAAATAAATATTAATAACAATGGTAAGTCACAATCACAATGCCTAATAGTATTCTCACATACTGCATGCATATATTAATTACTCTGGGATGGAGAGCATTTTCACATCACAGATTCTTCACAAAGCTCGCTCATCGCTGAATCAATTTTGGTTCCCATCAAATCTTTATCTCGGTAATACAATAATCTCACTGTACGATGCGACAGTATGTGACAGTGTCACTTAAGCGCGTGTGTGGCGTCATTTCTGGATGATTCTGTCGAAAACATGAGATCTTGTTCACTTAAAAAACCACCAAGTTCAGCATTCTTCAATGTCAACCGCTGAACAAAAAACCTATAGTGATGGATCTTTAATTCATCAACAAGTCGTATCGATTTACTTCAACAAAGATGGCGTGTATTTAGTCGCATTAAGCTCTTTAAAAATGTCTGTTACATTCCTCAGGCGTGTGTCTTCGATCAAGATTAAATGGCATTCGGATCCCCGCCGCCTCTGCTCGGATCGAGTATTGCATTCGCTCTTGCAAACACTTCTCATGCGCTCAATATCTTTTCTCGCAAGATTAGCTGTAACTACCATTGTGGTGGATGCAATTTTCTCATGTGCTTGCGTCTTGATTCATTGTGCAGATTATTGCGCAATTAATTATTGGTTTGTTATGTCAATTGGAATGCTCAAAAACCGTGATTTCCTACAATTATTTGCTGATGATTATATTGTTGTTATTTGCCTCCTGTCAAATCTAGAATATCAACCTGGCATTGTTATAACTTCTTGTTTGATCCGGAGTAATTTTCTCCGTGTGGTTTAAGATACACGCTATTTTCCGCACTGGCCAATTATACCAATGATAAAATCACATTAACCATGCTTCGACAAAACACAAAACACCCACGAGTATATTGGCAGAGACGGAGTATGCCGAGCTTCGACCGCCGTGATATTAGTCATTCAACGCAGATTAATACTAGAGGTCAGAGGTGCCAGGTATAATTTCATAAACCACCTGGTAATTGCTCATGCGATTTAATTTACTTTGCTCTTCTTTCTTGAAGAGCATCGTTTCATTTACTGGCACCAATAGCCTAAACCCTTCGCAACCACAGGAAAAGACTTGATCGTGGTTCTCTGTACATGTATATACAACACATATTAGTCTATTTTCATCATCTTCGGATTCTTCACTCACCATTGTGAATGCGCGCATACCCTGATGAAAATAATTTTATGGACTTGATGCAACTATACAACTTGAAAATTCGCATTTATTGCATACATTTCTTTGGGATTAACCTACTGCTGAGCTTACTGCGATTAATCATCATCATTTATTACAAATATTTAATCTCCCTTCAAACATACAAATATATCAAACTATCTTTCTAAGACGCGAAAGTAATCATGTCTAAAGATAAGGCAGTATGGCAGGATCTATCTGTACTTCCAATATCTGGGAATTTTAGCGTCAATGTGTTGTGATTTCTAAAACAATAAGCAACGAAGTATCTTTCTTAATAATTTTGCACATTCGTAAATCGTAATACATGTATATATGTAATAATGATTTCAATGCAGGATTTTTAACATTTCCGCGCACTTTCACGGGTTTAGGTGCAAGGAACTGTTATTATATATAGAAGCTTACCATTCATCAGGATTATTCCCTAGTGTTACCCATAATTATATGGTTACGTAAGAGGTTTGTGGCATGTTCGACCAACGTGGATCACCCCAATCGGTGACACAGTCCATCCTTGTATTGTTTCAGCAGGAAGACTCAAACATCCAATCAGCCACTGTTCATCAAGGAACACGGATGCTGAACGCTTGGCGTTGTTATACGGAAGTCAATCCTGTTGTATCCCTTTCCAAGTAGAGAAGTGGGTCGGCTCTGTCCTCTTCCTCAGAAACTCTCGTGTACTGCGTCCGTGGCCCTTTGATGCATCTCTCGTAGGCCGCGCGCAATACGAACCTCATCAGAGCGTGTTTTAGTATAACGTAGGATGATCGAGGACGAAATTAGGAAATTGCTATCGAACAGTCTGATACAACACGAGTGATCTGAACCTAAGGGACGGCATCAATTGAAGTTGCGTGTTACGCGCGAGGTGCTCACATCGACACGAGGCAATCCTCGTTTACGTGGATTAACAAACCTCCTCCATTATGCATACGCAGAAAGACAAAGTCCCGGCGAACAGGACTTTGAACCACGTTGAACGGGTTTTTGGACAACACATAACTCTGGAAGGATCAAGTGATTATTCAGGGCTCCCTTTAGAATGTCCGATGCTGCATATTACGATATGCTTGTGCATATACTTGAGGGCTAATCCCCCACCACTACACATCCCTCATTGGAGAATCCTCTTAAAACACATACTGCATAATCATGGGCATTAAACGCTTCATACGACTTTGTGCTGCAAGAGGTTGGCCATCATATATATGTCATAAACGATTCTAATACAACGAGTCTTTCCCTCGATGCGACAAAGGCCTTCGACAGGGTCTGTAACTCCATATTGTTCAGGAACCTCACGTCTAGAGGAGCATGCCTCATTGTGTTGTTTGCGTTGAGTAAAGTAACAAATTAAAATTCCATGAAATCATGACTCTTTCATCCTGAATATGATCAAGGAAATTGGTCACAAATCATTTGTACTATATTTATATTGAGGGGAAACATGACATCTCAATGTTTGATGTCACGTGGAGAACTATGCCCAGGAACCAGAAGCTGGGTCTCCGTATCAACGAAAATGATGACAATTGTATATTATTTTGCAAACATATTTTGTGCATTTAATCCCAAATAAAAGTATCCTCGTCCTGCTTATGCAGCCGGAAGCTAAAGAGCTGCGAACAAGACGTGTTATCTATCTCTCTTGGTTAGTGGCAGAAAATAATGTGCTGCCAACTTAATAAGTGAAGCATCAGGCATTGAAAGCATTGAAATTGGAAGAATCCGCACACAAATAAATGCTGAAATCTCATTTGGTGACATGTACAAGCGCACATATACCAGCCCATTCATATATTGCATTCGTGGGATGATGTTGTGTTAACTACTTTCGCTCCACCAACCAAGTGATAATAATGATAATACCATTGCAACAGGCAAAGCTATATGTGAACTTCTAGGTGTTATAAATAATGCTACAATCGCGCATCATAACACTTTCATTAATACTCAAAAATCGTTCAAATACGTGCTTACTCCCTCTAATTAACTCGTGTGTCCATTCTGTGCTCTAATTAACTCGTGTGTCCATTATGTGCTCTAATTAACTTGTGTTAACAAATTCTGTGCTCTCACATCAAAGCTTCAACTCTAAGTTAATGCACAATCAAATAATGCATAATGCAGAGGTGCATAACTGCTAATATAATATGAATCGTTATCTGATAACATTGACTCATATCACAACCGATTGGATGGTCGGTGAAAGTATGAGCAACAAATGTCAAATTTCAGCCTTGGAACTTCTGAAGTATCCTGTCAAATCCTCTTAATCTATGCGACTAAATATTAAATGACGAATATGAAAGCATTATTACTTAATAATTATTAATAATTATTAATAATAATGGTGTCCCTTGACTTAGTTATTCTCTTTGGTACATATTATATTATTCAAGATTCAAGATTCAAGATTCAAGATTTCAAGATTTCAAGATATCAATGTACATATATGTACATTGATACATATATGTATTAAGTCGCTCGAAAAAACGGAAAAGGTTAAGAGGGTTCAAACGTATTTATCGCGGTTCAAAGGTAAAATTGAGAACACAATCAAATAGTATAGAACTGGAAATGTCCTTTGTGAGATTTAGAATATTCACAGGGTGACGAACATCGCCATCATAGACAGACTGATGATTAGGAACGTTATGATTCACAACAATATGGGCCTTCACCGACGACTCATAACGCACGAGCTCCATAAAGTAACGACCATGAGATGATCTATCCACCTGATATCATTGCGTGTACAAATTGTAATAAAAATGTAAAAACAAATATATATATATCAAAATTGCAACTTGGTAAATGGCAGTTAGCCTTTGAAGCTTGTTAATCTTGAACCATTGGAGTGTGATGTGAAGGAATTCCTAATTGATTTGAACTGGATCCACACGTATGTGGCACACGTGAAATTCGAACAGCGATATTGTATCATATAAGTAATAAACCGAGTAATTAAACTACAAGAGACTCACCTTGAAATATCCATCACGGAGACCTCATATGAATATCAAATTGAGAAATATTTTTGCTGGTCCGTGTAGTTAAAGAGCCTCATTCTATTCTATTCGTACTTCACATCCAGTGTTTCATCATTAGTTTGATCGGCATCGCAAGCACCAGCCTTTTATTGTTGTCTCCTACGCGCAAATGCTTTCATTGTAAATCTGGAGGACTGCAATTTAGTGTAAACAAATGGTTTATTAGATTATCACAAAGGTTAATTAGGTACTGAAAACAGCAACGTTAAATTTCACATTTTTCTCGGAAATGTGCATTAGGCTTACGTGCCAGATCACGCCAATCACAAGCGCAATAAATGTTTTAATTACTGGGAAAAAGAGCATGCCCCTGTATATCACGTAGCAATACATATTTGAACTGCCTTAGTCATGCATTTTATTTTTCTATTTTTCATTCTATAGAATGATGCATAATATTACTCGGCACATAATTATCAATATAATATTATTATATCAATATGTGCTGTGCAAATTATTACATCATTTTACAGTACGAAGTAAATATTATGATGGTTTTATGACTACTGGGAGATGTACTCTCGCTTGGAGAATTCCATGTAATTACATCATGAGCCTGAGCCTGAGCCTGAGCCTGAGCCTGAGCCTGAGCCTGAGCCTGAGCCTGAGCCTGAGCCTGAGCCTGAGCCTGAGCCTGAGCCTGAGCCTGAGCCTGAGCCTGAGCCTGAGCCTGAGTCTGAGCCTGAGCCTGAGCCTGAGCCTGAGCCTGAGCCTGAGCCTGAGCGGGTTTCTCATAAATAAGATGAAATATTTCCGAAAGAAATTTATGCGTCATAGGCCAAAGGTCAGACGGATCGCTTCTTGCTCATTAGTTAATAACGCATTCCATCATGACCCTTATTAGCTATGTGCGCATGCGCTGATCGTGCGCACGCTTTTAAGCCTCGGACATAACAAACCTGCATTCACGAGTAGTCAGCAGAATAACTAACACAGCTGAGTTGAAATGACATTGAAATTCAATTTGAATTTATGCTGTGCTGTTTCGAAGAGTTGTTTTGACTTCAGCTATTAGTTCCGGAGTCATAGCAGAAAGGCATATTAATGATAATAATAGTAATTTATTTCTTACATCAGGTGTACAATAATGTGGAGGAAACAATAAACAGCACACTATAGACGAAATAATTACAACGCATAATACATTATATAGTAGAGTAATATCTGTAAAAAAGGCTCTTTTCTCATGGTATATAGCATGGGAATTATATAATTGTTTTTCGATATCATGCAGCTCTTTGATGAATAAAATATGATGAAAAATATGTCTTCATGGCTATATGAATTTAGGTAGTGACTCAAGATTAGCTTGCATAATTAAGTGAATCATCGAAGGATGAAAAGGAGGGCTTCTTGGCTAAAAAAAAGACATGTTTTTTTCCTCACTGGAAACAGCAGATTCTTCTAACGTCTTTTACAATCGTATTTGTTGGATTCAATGTATTTTTAATTATCTTAATTAAAGAACCGAAGTAACAATTGCCAATCAAAATTTAAACAGCCCATGACAAGAGGAATCAATTTGGGCCCAGAACTAATAAGTGCAAGTTAACGTCTTGCAACATACATCAACGATTCAGTAGATTGATATGTACAACATTGTACGGAGCTACTACTGTCCTCACGTACACCGTTCTTTCATAATCTTGCATTACGACATTTTGAAACGTTGATATTTAGGTAGTTATGCAAGTCGTAGAAATGAAATTTGCAGAGTAAATGCCAAGCATAGACCCCATTATACTAAATCCTGATTTATAATTAATCTTCTTGAACGTCGACACATGACGGTGATGGTAATGTCAATAAATTGAACATGCATCAATGAATTAGGTTTGCTTTAACAATAATTTATGAAGTTTAATACTGAACACAATCTAAGCTGCATATGTACTGTATGATAGTATCATACAGTACGCGGCAAAATGATTGTTTTATCCATTGTAAAAGATGGGGAACTCGGTGTTTCAACACAGCGTCTGACGGCACGCCTAATTAGCAATATATCTCCCGCAAAATCGTTTGCGATGATATTCCTTGTGTGGGCCAGGCATAGCAATCATCTTTGGTGCATCAAATAACGACTCAAAGTCCATATTCAACCAGTTCTCCCTCTCTTTAAGATATATCATTATATGCTTGTGATTTTTTACTACATCGATAATAGAGGTACCGACGGGTCAAAATAAATATTCTGAATGCGATCCCCGATGAAGCTGTCGCGACTACTCCTGGACCCAAACAATTATGCTAATCCCCTTGGTTGGGGACCGGATTGATTCCTGACCATGAACCTTTCACACCTGTGCTCTCCCATTAAATATATATTGTTAATTCCGTTCCACATCGCTCGTTTACTGTCATGAAGAAATGTATTATGTATGAGTATTACATGTTCACCAATGAAATGCGTGTGCTGGCCTCTGGAACGGACTTTTTCGTCTCCAGTGGTCAGCAAGTATCACACGAACGACTTCGTTGTTCGTAGGCTGCCCAAAAGGTACCTAGCATTGCAAGAACAGTTAGCGATTTCGTAGTCCAGGTAGACGGAGAGGTAATTGTCATTCCCACCCGGGTACGTGACAAAGCCACACACAATGTAAATATAATAGAAGAGATGATGATGATAAGAAATAACGAATTAATTGCACCTATATCCCCACATGAAGCTTCAAACGCGTGATTTCTGATCATTGTTTTGATCTATGTTTGTCCGTCATTTGTGATTATTATTTATTTTGTCTTTTCTTTTTATAACCACACGTGAAATAAAATAGCATTATTATTATAATCATATGATAATTTTGAACATGTTAAAAATATAATAAATATTACGCCTGACTTATAATCGATTCATGACACGGCACAAAAGTGAACCTTGATAACAAAGTAGGACCTCAGAAGATGCACGTATTATATAGTACAATAATGAATTACCGTTGTTATTCGAAATCATAAAGCTCACGTAAGCCGAAGGTGGCCGGATAGGACACGCAGAAAATATATTGCTATCTCTTTCCCATGAGTTAGTGACTAGTGTGCACGACATAGTACTTCGTATGCGTATGAGTTACGAAGTCATGCGTGCGACTAATCAAATATAAACTAAGGAAAAGAACTTTATCTCGTTCCATCGAGTTAGCTCCCTGCCCATGGCCCATTCGAGTGTAAAAAAAAATAATCTTGAGAATGTTATGGCTCCTAGTCCTACGATGCACGCAGGTTGCTCGCAAAAATAAAAAATGACATTGACAAAGACACTGAGTAAGAACTCGAATTGACTCGGAGCGAAATGACCGGAGGTAGGTGGATTATCGATTCCATAGTATGATTTGCTCAGCACTGCATCAACTTTGGCATAAATATAATTTTGGAATAAATAAACGCTCCACAGAAAATAGATATCAATAGGTTGTATTTCAATGTTTGACCTTTACTCCAACGTGTAATGATGGGCGGTCAGTGCTTTGGTGCAATGTTTTGTGATCAAGATTAGGTCATCACCTGTCAAGCCATCATGCCACCGAGATGAAATCGCTGCAGAATTGCGATTCATCGTATCTAAACCTCCAAACTTGAAATTGCTGGCATTCGTGTTATCTCTAATCCACGATTCAATATCTCGAGGTAGTTCCATACCAAGGAAGTTGTAGAGATCTGCTGCTTCCTTCTTCGGACTGGCCGAGAGGTCTTCATAGCGGAGTTCGTAGAAGTTATCAGGGTATTTGACCTTCAACCTCTCGTATTCCATGTGATTGGCATAAAGGCGGTTACAAAGAGCTCTGATATTTGTGCTCGTTTCGTTCACATTCTTACCCTCTAAGTCCATGATGGATTTAGTGGTTCCTCTTGGATCCCGGACGTAGTTGATGAATTTTATGGACGGATCCTTTGCTAGAAGGATCTCAGACATACCGACCAGGTAACGGATGGTTTTGATCACTCTCACTTGTGATGTTTCGCAATAAGCTTGTGGGATGGTTCCGCACGACCGAATTCTTGCCTCGGTGACGTCATCATCCAGGCACTTTTGATATGGGATCAGTTTCACAGACTTGCGCCATTTACGCACAAAATAATGTTGCATCACATGTTGATCCAAGTGCGTAATATTGCAGCTCAGAATATCGTACATTATTTCTTGAAATTTGTCTTGCAGATCTTTGTTTGCTTCTCTGTAAATAAAATATTTATTCTATCATTGAACTGCTATTAACATTTGCAATTGGTGAAGTGTGAATATAGTTTCAGGATTGTACAGAGTGGTTAGATTATTAATTACCACACCTGAAGGAACCATTTCTGTGTTGATAAACAAAATGCTCATCCTTGCCCTCAGCCCTCAAGTATTCCTGGAAGTGATAGGCGAGAGGCTCGAACCAATAGAACGCTCGTCCGTACTGGTTGAAGATTTCGCCCATGAAGGACGACCCCCCGCGGTACTCAGCAATGACCACAACCTTCACAGGAGCGGATTGGCTCACCAATTGGAGAGCTCTGCTTGAAATCTGGAAGTGTAAGTGAAGACACAACGCCGAGGTAAACTCTTGATCAATTACATGGTTGCTGTCTGCGGATATTCTGGCGAGCAAGTCGGCTCGGCGCCAGGTCGTATATGCGACTAGGATGATAAGTGTTGCTCCGCATAGTACGCTGTAAATAAATCTGAATAAACTGACGAATTTCTCAACAGTCCACGCATACCTTAAAGAGCGACGCACTGAGGGCTTTTCTAGCCCTGCTATCCATCGCACACCTGGCATGATTCAGCTGTGAAGCACCTAGAAGCCCATTCATTGCTTATTAAGTTCTATAGCATGCCAATTAATACGAGAGTGCATAATTACATATGCAAATTATCTTCATAACGATCGGTATTATTTGGCCTTGATCAAAATGCCATTGGTTGAATAGCGGCTGTATCATGATACAAAGGTCAATTGTAGGTTTTTTTTTGCCTGCACAAGTACTTCACTGCTGTGTCAGAGAACGCTATTACGTAGTATAATATCACCATGATAAGATAACTTGCAGACTGCTTGAGGAATGAGATAACAACTTTGATTCTTGAAAGCACAATCAATTCACACCAAATTTGATTATTTTCATTTTGCTTGCTTTCCAGTCATGCCCTTAATTTGATAAAATTTCCCTGGGGAATGTTTTAGCACTGATTCGTGGATTATATGAACCACCCTGTTGACAGAGTGTGTTTGAATAGTGAATTTTACAGCTGTGTATTTCTATACAGAATTGCGGTTTTTATTCATTGAATCGGTGTTTGATTTCTCCGGCTGCTGACAGACTGCTCATCATGCGAGAGTAAAGAGTAATCCATCGGAAACATCGCACAGCTTAATCAATTGTATGCTTGTCGGTATTATAATTAGCTGGTATATAATAATACTATTATATAAATAATAATATTAAAAATGAGCGCTCTTCAAAGATATATATTATAATATATAATTATTATATATTATAATATGTCTTTGAAGACCGCTCATTTTTATAATTGACCTACTGATTTAAAATGACCCAAATGAGGTCATCAAGTGCACAAGCCCTGTCGGTGTAGCTGCTTCGATTTTCGAAAATTTGAGATAGCATATCGATGGTCAATAAAATTACACCAAATATACATATTCACTTTTGCGTAAAACAAAACTGTATTTAAAGGATTATAGCATCCTGGAATAGTTCATTTAATTAAAATCAATACGCTCGCTTTCGCAAAATTGTTGTGCTACCTTCTACCATCGAAATTTATTAGTTTAAATCGTGTAATAGCAATTCTCGGATCCCAGCAGAAATTCCATTTTTCATGTATTTTACTTCTTGATGAAAGAGTGGCATGGAGCCGATGCCATGGCACGTTTGTCTTCAACACATTTATTGATTATTGGAGTTGCGGGAACAATTGATGAAGTCTCTTACGGATTAAGTTTTTCGCATATTTTGGGGCTACTTCTGAATTGGTGACTTTGTTGTTAGTTTTTGTTCTACTTTCTACTTAATATGATAACAATTAATTTCGATTTTTATGTGGTTACAATTAATTCTGATTCAAGTGTTTTAGATCGAATCAATCACACAAATTATGACCCAAACATCTGTGCATAACACGCGTATAAATTATTACGAATCTCATATTTTTGTCAGGCAACATGTATAAGTGGCAATTAATTCAGATTTACTGACCATAAATTGAAAACTGATGACTTTATTATAATATATATAATTATAATTATATGCTTATTCCTGGCATATTGAAGTTTCACAAGAAAACAACGAGAAAAAAGATAAAAGAAGCCGATAATCAATCAAATTCAGGTAAAAGAACAAAAACACAGAAGAAGCAAATATGATAAAATGACACACACTATTCTACTATTCTATACAATAGGCCAGTCGATATAGGGTTCGACCCGGATAAAATTGCAACAATATTTAATTTTAGTGAGATACACGAGGAATGACCTCGTGTTCGACATGCTCAAAATCGGACAAATTCCTTTCGCTGGAACATGTACTGAGATGCAAAAGAACTGTAACTCTTTGCTTATGCAAAGCACTGGAGTATCGTTCCAGTCAATTTTATTGTCTATCAGAGACATCTTGTCATGGTGGTACTCGAAAAAGTGTTTACCGGGATTCATGGATTGGCTGCGAAAGAAAATCGATGTTTGGTCGTAAACAGTTTGAAAATGAATCAAATAACTTGTGTGCCGTGTAAAATATTCTTGTAGACCCAAACATTGATTAAATAATCATTAATCCAAAGAGATGAATGAGATCAACTCAAAAATGTGTTATTTTGGGTTCGAAATATGAAGCTTTAAAGTTTTCGGTAGGATCTGTTTAATCACAGGGGCGAAAATGTCGGGAAAAATTGAAGTATGTGCATTTTATTTTTCTCACCAAATGAAACGGTTTCGTCATCCAAATACTACCAACATACTAGAATAATACTCATAAAGAATCAGGTAGCACCATTTATTTATTTAATTATTAAACATTTAATATATTACATTAATAGCTCGGGACGAAATGAGTTTCCCTCTGTGATGACGTAAACCTTGAATAGCAACTGTCATATAATATATGTAATGTGTTTTACATGTATGTATATATATTTACATGAACTACCAACCAGTCAATTCCATCAACGTGTACATCATACATCGTTCAATAATGCCGAATACAGGGAAGAGAGATTAATATATAATGCTGTGTCCAATTAAGCAACTCACGCAAATACCGTAACATATAAGTTTAATAAAGAATTCATTGCTCCAACATTTTTCGTCATCAAATCCGATGGGTACTGCAGCTTCGTCTGTTGCACATGCCACGATGCATATGCGACCATGCGTGTCGCAGGCACAGCGACCGGAACTGCAACCACCTCTGTCGTTCAGGAAGAATGGAGGATCAGGGTTGATGGATGTGTGGCCATGCTAATATTTCACTCTCCTGCTATGTCGTCTTTCTTACATTGACAATGTGTATTGTAGTGAAGTGCACGGCTACACTGCTCGCAGATTCTTTGTGGGCATTATTCTAGTATACTTGTAGTAACCGATTCATTTGATATGAATCGATTTTTTTTTCAGGTATTTTTGCACCTGTGAGTATTCAAACCCTACCGAAAACTTTACAAGTACAAATATCGGAACTATACTAACACATTTTCTGATTCATTCAGATCTTCAATTTGATACGTTTTGTTCAAACGTAAACTTAGCTATGCATGGCTTGATCCAGGTAATTAATTACCAATTTTAGCTATTTTCCACAGAAGGGATTTTGTCTGATTTTGAGTATGTTAACAAGGAGGGTCATTCCGCATGTATTCCACCAAAAAAAAAAAAAATAATTCTGTTGCAATTTTAATTGTCCGGGTCGACCTTTTTTCAGTGCTAAATTGATTTGCCTACAAAGCGTCATGTTTTAATGCATATTAGATTTATACAAGAATTCGCATTGTGTGTCGGTGAAAAATAGCTTGTGGCATTTACTTGAAGTTGAAAAATCTGCAAATTGGTGTTTTGGTCGGCGACACTATGAAGGGTATAAAGTACAATACGCTACTCACAGTTATTGGATATTTGAATAATACCTTGCGTAAAATCCACCCGTATCTGCGAAACACCGTTTCCTCAATGATAACACCCAGTTTGGAATCTACAAGCCTCGTTTACAGAGAGTAAAAATCTATATTTCGTTCCTCACTCATTGTTACCGAATACAGAAGACGATATTGTTTACGATTATTGATGCCGTAGTCAAAATATGAAATCGGTAGCTGCATTGAATTCTTCCAACTGCCCGGTTCCCACGCCGATTCGTTAACTGGGCTAAACTCGTGGAATGTTATCAATGGCCTGCATTGGCCTGCAACTGAATTCATTCCAATGCAAGTGGCGTTACATGACGGGTGTAACAGCGTGCGTAGTTTTACTGAAAAAAAAATAGTCCTACGACTATTATTCCTAGGAATGGTGGTCCTGGGATTAGTCGTCCTAGGACCTATCCTAGCTACCCCGAGGGGCTACACACTCTGTCACATCCTATAGTCCGGGTGCTCATATAGTTCTGTATGCTGTTGGAGCATATAACTCACAAAAATTGAGTCATCTAATGGCCGTCTCATATGGTGTGTAACATAGAGTGGTTGAGGAGAGTAAAGGTAAAGGTCGCATAATTATCCACGCATTAAATTGTTAATTCCTCATTCCTAACCCTAACGGTAGGACCATATGCCCCAAGAAAAGTAGTCCGTCAGACTACTATTCGTAGAACATGAACTCCTAGGACTACAGGAATCCTAGGAGTCCGCCGGACTACCGATTCGAGGGACTATAGATACTGTTACACAAGCTGCAAGGTCAGTATGATGTTCATCATGGGAAGTACACCATCAGCACTGATCACAGCAGTGTGGTTTCCAGTCATCCTTTTGGTAAAGGAGCTGAACGACCAACAGTGGGAAGGGGTACACCAGACGACCGATTGGTCGAGATAAGGGAGGCAGGCGGCACAGCCTGACATGGTCACACCCTCAGTATAGTGAGAATGCTGACGGAAATCAACTTGAAGAGTGTGCGCAACTTGGTCAGGGTCTCTGTGATCAGGCGGAGGTGAATTGTGATTTTCTGTGTGATTGTGATGGTTCCGGGATGTGTCCCGCAAGGAATTTTCGCAACTTGTCCTGCAATGAACGTCCCCTGGTGTTCTTGAGGGAAATAATCTTCTCAGAGGTTTGAAGACTAAGAGAGTACACTTGCGCACTGTTTAGAATATACCTATAGAAGCAAACATGAATTAACTAAATACTAAGCCGATTATAGGTCGTTTCTTGTGCACCTAAGTATATTATATGCGTATACCAGTTTACATCCACTTCCACGATTTGTTACCGAGAAGTATCTATGAGCACATGTTATGTTCTCACCTAAAGATGCTTAAAACGAATCATTTGTAGAGAAGTCAACAACTAGTAATGTCAGGATGTGATTAGTGTCAATCTTTTGTGATGTATTCGAGTAAAAATTAGAAGGCTATCATTACCTGAATGTAATTTTCACAAGGATACTTTCACAAAATATGACATAGAATATGCCAAATATACACTTACACACTGGAACGATAGGCCTGAGCATAAGCCTAAGGCCGCTTTCCTCTTCATGGGTGCTATTTTATTATAGCTCCAACTCCACAAGGTGAGGTTATGTATCAAGGCATGAGGCATCATTCGATTTTACGGCTCCACCTAACCCATTTGGGTGATACAGGTGCCAGAGTCAGATGTCCGGGACCGGGATTTCCGCTTGTTCTCATATCAATAAATCCCAAGGGTTCTTTACCCAGCATACTACTATAAACAGCAGAACACAGCACCCGGCCTTGTTACGCAGTTGGGCTGCACTGCAGAGTCACCGAAGAATTATAATTATAACGAATTACAATAATAACTCGTAATCTCGTTCACAGTGCTACCATAATCACACGGTATCACTCGCTGATGTTTTTAAGGCTGTCAAATGTTTGAAAGCAGGAAAGAAGGACGGAACTGTTGATCTCTCGTCTGACTATATTGTTAATGGTCCTGATTCTCTATTTATTCACTTTTCGTTGTTGTTTAGCTTAATTCTTAAACACGGTCGTTTTCCTCGTGATTTTGCACTCAGTACTGTCATCCCATAACCTAAGAATAAAAAGAAATCATTAAAATGTTCATCTAATTATCGAGGAATTGCATTAGGTAGTGTAATAGCCAAATTGTTTGATGTCACCATTCTCCATAGCAATAGTCAAGTACTTCGCTGTTCAGATTTACAATATGGGTTTCGTAAAAATCATTCCACAACGCAATGTAAATTTGTACTAAATGAAACAATTCAATATTATTTCAATGGAAGAAGCAATGTGCATGTTATGCTGTTGGGTGCCAGCAAAGCTTTTGACAGAGTGGAGTTTGTAAAATTATTCGAGGTCCTTCGAGCGAAGGGATTATGCCCACTTGTACTAGTATGCAGAATACTTGTAAATACATATGTATATAGTTCAAAAATTTCGAATCCGATGGAATACTTGCCAAAGTAGCTGGCACCGAGCCAGAAACGGTGTCAAACAAGGAGGAGTAATCTCTCCGGTTTTATATTATTAAGAGACACCCATAATTCGCCAACTGAGCACCAGCACTTCTCCGATATTGTGGATTATATATGCACCATGTGATTACACGTAAGAGTGTCTATGATTTTTGTTGATTTTTTTTTAGATTTTTTTTTTTTTTTTTATTATTATTTTTTTTTTTTTAATTTCTGATTTTGATTTTTTGAATATTTATTTTGATTTTTTTTTTTTTTTGTTCATTTTATACCACTTGTGTGTATGAATAAAGATATGTATTATTATTATTAATCATAACGCCCGCGGACCGATCAGGTCTCGAACCCGGAACCTCGACCTCCCAGGTTGGTACTGGATTGCAGTCAGCAGGCCAAACCGACTGAGCTATTCGGTTAATTACTATTCCCCACCCACCTTAGATAAAACAAGGGAGGTCACGAAGGGTGTCAGGCATTAATGAACCAAATATGGTGAAATAAATTAAGCGGTTAGGCACAACGGAACACAAAAAGGACCAAGAAAGATTAAACAAAACACGGCAATTGAACCAATGGTCAATATCATTTATTCAAATTGAAAATATGCATACACGCTTCCGACAGAGAACCTTGTTTGTGTGTGTCTTCAAAAAACAGAATTGGTTACGTTCTGGTGAGTTCACTTAATCTGATATTAACCGATATTAACTTATATTAACCGATATTAATCAATATTAACGGATATTAAACGATATTAGAAATACTAAACGTTAGCATGGACACTGTGTACTAAAATATAAAAACTTGAAAAGAAATGGTTACGCAGTCTGTGGTATTGCGTCACAAGAACTTCCCCAAAAAAATGCTAGCAATGTCGAGGTCGCTAAGCGGTTACTTCCGTTTTGCCAGTTTGTCCCGCTTGACCTTTGCCCTCTGTTTGGCCTTTGTCTTCTGTTTGGCCTGCTTCCTCGGCTTCTTCCTCCTTTTCAACTTGCTTCACGCATTTATACACTGCTTTCTTGGCCCCTTTGTTGTTTTGGAAGTAGGCAAAGTAGCACGCTCGCATGTGAGGTCGGTTGGTCGGGTGGTAGTCGTTCATTCGATGCAGACCCATTCGGAAGAAGTCGTTCACCGTTCGGTTGAACTCCACGTCCACCTTCTGGTCAGCACCATCCGAATACAACCGCTTTAGTTCTTTTCTGGAAAATGATAATTGAGAAATATAACAAGTACTATTAGGTTAATTATTAGGCGTTCAGGTGGTACGTTAATTCTTGCTAATTGTTGGCCTGGATGTCAGCCAATTCAAAAAGACAGCCAATAACAGATCCTTTACTTGCATGGCCAAACCGTGCAATGTTAGCTACGACACCCTGTTACATGGGCTTTTGACCATTTTAACGATATACTTGTATGTATATACAGCTTACGAAATTACAATGAATCATGTACAGCATGCCTGCTCGGGGACTGCCCGGCTATAAAATATGGCTGCCGCAGTGGACACACGAAGTACTGAGTACATGTATTTTGAATGAAATCAGAGAACGTGTACTATGCTGATACTCAGACTTAGTGCGTGTGCCGAGAATCATAAAGCATCGTGATCCACCGAGTATATTTATGTCGCCATCAGTTTTTTTAGCCCATGAAATAATCCTCTCAGCCAATCAGGAAAGAGCTTACACCAGAGGAATTCAGTGCCAGCAATAAATTGTTCTAATACTCAGCATGGATGCAATGGAGCGTCTGTGAGCTATGATCACAAGCGGTGCATCTGCATTGAAGGAGCAACAACTTAGACGATGTGGCATAAATCCTTCTTTGTCCAACAATTCCTTGCCTGTTGTTTCGTCAACGTTATGTGTGCGTGACTGTGATTGGCTGACACGTTAAGTTATGGCATGCATACATGATGTATTGAATTTTGAGTACCCGTTTCCAGAACACGATCATAGTGCGCGTTCTATGAGTCTCATTCAAAATACGTGTGTATAGAGTACTCAGTACGCGTACATGTGTCCACTGCGGCCAGCCATAATAAAAAGTCCCAGCGATTCTGCAGCCCATGCCCTCTCAAGGCGAAACCGAGTGATGTTGCAATTATCGGTTCCGGAATCACCAGGCCTCGAATTCCCAGGGCCCGATTCTCCTAACGCCTAATCGACTAGCTTAGGAGCGATTCTCAAATGAATATTCGTTGATTTTTTTTTTTTTTTTTTTTTTTTTTTTTTTTGACCATATTGGCAAGTGGTGACAAACGCAATCTTAAGAAACGTTGATAATTTGAAGCGTGGAGGCGATTGCAATTTTGTAACGGTCCGTTATAGATAAGGGACTTAAGTCGGTGAGAACCTTAGCACTTCTTCGCTTTGATTTAAGAATCGCCAAGTTGACTTCAGGCTGTAACGTCCATTAACCAAATTCACTAAGCTTTCATTTAAGTATCGGGCCCAGTCACCCGATTGTGCCTTTGCGAACCGCTAAATTCACCTTTTAATTTATAACCGTAACATTAAGACGTGCCTGCATGTCTAATATCACCCACACATTTCACAAGAGCAGGGGGTAATCTCCGTCCCGGGTTCTGCTCCGGCGCCAACCAAAGAGAGTGATGTCGGAGCCGTACAAGAACAATTTCCTTGCCTTACATAACTGCAAAACATGATTCGCTACCAACAATGATATTCGCCACAAATGAATCACCGCGAAATGCAATGATGCCTCTGTGTCTCCACTTGTAACACTGTGACAACACAACAATATTCCCACAACAATGAAATGTGCAAACACATGATGACGAGTGAGCCTCTGACAACGAAACTCACCAAGGTCTTGGCTGTTTGTGCTTCTGTGATAGATTTGCAAAAGTAATCAGATATGAAGACACCTGCTTATTTGAAACTAAATCATCGAGTCATTACAACTACACGTGTAATACTTCCGGAATAATTGTTCTCAGTAGAATACCCTGTTTTTCAGGGGGTTTTTCTTTGGTGTGATTCAAAAACAAACTTAAATTAATCATACTATACATACGTGTGTATGCTCGTGTATTCACTAGTGACATTGGCTAACAATCCACACCAATAGAGTGAGACAACGTGACGTAACGGAATTCTCAATTTCCGTATGTATTGTCAATTAGGTCAGGATTCTTTCCTTTGACACTTGCGTGAGAGTAAAAAAAAAATGTAGACGTACCTCAGCAACGGGACGTCGCTGTAAAATAGACTTTTTTTCGTGAGTTCACCGGGTGGCACAGGAACGGAAGGGAATCCAGGAAGGTGAGTGCTGCCCCCGCACGGCCGCTCCTTGCTTCCTTTCTTCTTCTTCCTGTGACGTCATGGCGAGTTCATGTTCTATGCCATCATAAGAGTGTGTGGTCTAACATACTTGGTCGCGTTTGGTTTGTTCTTGGCGGCCGCTGCTCGGCGAGATATCGGAGGAAGTAAGGACATGTCCATGTTGTAATCGTCCCAAGGATCCGTTAATCCCATCGCTGTTGGACGAAATGAATACGGAGCTCCTCGCGATACACCCTCGGGCTACATGTACACAAAAAAAAGGGGGAACTTTGTTGGTTACATCCAGCAGTACATAGAAACACGCAAAGCTAAAAGCATGTCACACGCCTTGCAGGTATGAACGGAAAACCAACCAATTCGATCAGATATGACGCTGTCTGCGTGTTGTAATATGGCCTGAGAGAATTGTGGGTGTTTGGGGTGAATGGTTTCCTGTGAAGGATGAGAATAACGAAACTGAGATTCAGGGTAAATAGGTAAAGCTTACTTTACGGGTGCTTTAATCTTTGATGACTCTCTTTGAAGCCTACTTTGCAGGCGATGCAGTTCTTCTTGGAAATACTGTTTCTGTTGTTTGCGGCCATCTCTTGTTGGTGGTTCTAAAAGGTAACAAAATACATTGGAGGTATTACTCGTGTTATGTATGTAAAGCACTTCCGTCTATTTATAGCCTTGTGATGTCAAAAAATATGCTCAACGCTTTTGGCTATTGTTGGCGTGCATATCAGTTGACACCTTTCAGCCCTTCGATTGTTACCTAAAGGGATTCATACATAAGGGGCTCTGAGTCACTACAAACAATGCAATTAATATGTATGCACAGCGGGTAACCCTACACCTCGCATACCAACAATTCTACCTGAGAGGTATTCAACCCAGAATAATCAGAAGTTATTCAAGTTAGCAGAGCAGAGAGAGGTATATAGAACAGAACTAGACTTAATCACCATTGGGTCTTTTTGGATGCAGGTTAGCTGGCTTTGTCGTTAGCCCCCTGGGTCTGTAGCCCCTTCCGTAGATTCTACGAGCACGTTGCAAACAACTCTCAGCCCTGGATCTAGGGTCCTTGGGTGGTGGTTTAACCCCTTTCTGTGGCATCTCCTGCTTCTCGGGAACAATTGTCTCGTTGAGCTCTAATATTTCCTTCGCGACTTCTTTCACTAGGGCTGAGTCGACAACGAAATCCTTCTCCGATATTCGGGCTCGCTTCAAAAGTTTCCGATCTTTTGGTTCCGGTTTTGGTTTTGTTGGTAAAGAGGGCGTAAGGGGGGTGTCGATGCTGTTCTCTTCGTCTGGATTGGTGTCAATGTGACCGTTGTTGGTCGTTGCTGGGGAACACACAATATCTTCATCTTTGGGGAACTCTCGTTTTTCAAGTGAGGTGTTGCTGACAATGACCTTATGCTCCGATCGTACACTGTCTGCCTCTTCGACACAGGCATCTTCTGGTGAATGCACTGTTTCGATTTCAACCGGAGAATCATTGTCATCCAGGTTTAACTGCTGAATTCTACTGATCAAATCCTGGGTGTCCCTTTCATCCTCTGCTTTTTCCCTCTCGACTTTGTCAATATCACCCACAATTGACACACTTTCGTCGACATTCACAGCAATATCTCCCTTATCCGTGTCCGCGTTGTTCTTCGCATCACCGTTCTCTGACCTCTCTTGAATATGGTCCATGTCTTTGATTATCACACAGGCGACGACGTATAGCCACTGCTGCTAATAGTTCCTGTCGCCTCCCTTTATGCAGTATGCACTAGCATTAGCGCTGTAATCCATGGTGACACTGGCATCTTGCTCCTTGTCCCTGCTTCTTTTAGCCTTTGAGGCGCACCTGTACTATATGAGCTAGATAGCCCCGATTGGCCCCCGAAGGCAGGTCGCGTTGAGAAACCCAAGAACACCATCACGTGTAATCTCGTTACCCATTTTAGCGTAATGAGGGGATTGCTGGCTCTGAGTACGTCTGAGATTGCTGAGGATGTACATCAATGCTTACACTCTCTTTAGTTCCCGAGCAATTACATAATATGTGGCGCATAGGGTATGTAATATTACAGGTGTGGAAATCCGATTTTGTCGTTAAACGTGACCATGTAGTGAAACGTATTTTCATTGGGCAATTTTACTTTACCTTAGCACACTTTTATTGCAGGTGTATATTGACCTGATTCTCAGGTGTGTCTTTACCTTATATACCGCGATTTCTTCTCTAATATACCTGTGATTAGCCGTCATACCACCTGAGCTTACTCTGCGATTGAATATCAGTTTCCAGGCACTAAACCATGAAGAGCAACTCTTGCAATATTCACCCTAGTAACTGTGTGGACACTATTTCATGCCTGTGGGTAAATACAATGAAGCTCATGGCGACCAAGGAGAGGCACCTGAAGTGTGCGACACCTTTGTGATTAGTGGTTGAGATGTAAAGGAATTGATTTCGAAGCTACAGGTGGAAGCTGTGTGGGAATGGCTGCAAGCTACGGATGTTGGAGGAATAAATAGAGAGGAAAGGAAATGAGATTGAAGATGCATAACAACAGCCACCGTGAAAGGGATAATTCTGAGGTGATCATTATATAAAACCATTCTTGGTTAGATCAAAACATACCTTTAACATCCATCACTTTAACAATTCGTTTTCGCTTCGTATTTTCTGCAAACAGGTAGTAATGTCGCGGATTAAAAAAAAAAATATTAAGCTAAATCACGGACCGTTTCCAGTTAAACAATACAATATCGAAATCCTCTTTATTATCTTGGAAAAATATGGAACTGTCAATTGATAGCTATATATTACCTGGCAACATTTTCACCCTCAAATGACCGTCTTGTCCATTATCTGAGATCTGAGATTTCGTTTGTTTGTGTTTGTCTATAGTGACACCTTAACAAAGAATTGAATTGAATGTGAAGGAATATAGATATAATTATTTTCATCGGTTTATAGAAATAGACACATATACGTAAAAATATACAGCATTACGACGTAGAGTTTTAAATGCATTAGCATATTACGTGTGTGGGCAGAGTAAATACTATACACGCTCAGAACCAAGTGCCGATGAAGCTGAAGACCAAGCTAGACAGTCCATGCAAACAAAATCCCCTTTTTGGCGCGAATAGTTTGCATTCTGCGTGAAATGAATGCACCAACTTTGGAAATATATCAATCTAAAATCAAGACATAATCCTTAGCATTACAAGGAATAATATAATTCTGATTTAGGAATTTATAAACTCGATTAGACGATCGTTAATTTAAGCGTGGGCAGAAAACTAAACTTCCGTAGCTGCATGGGCTAGACGCGGATGGCATCTATGATCAGTCCGACTCAGTCTTGGTGATGAGGGTGCAATTTACCTGTGTGGCATCCTGATTCGTTGTCAACAACTATAGCCGTCGGGTTTGTAGGTTGCGAGTCTGTCTCACGGGGTGTCTGTAACGATAGCAACACAATGAGATTGAGTCATGTCGTGTTCATTAGCGAGGAATATAACAACCTGAGCTCCCCCTTCAATAATGTCTGAGCACATTGACCAAAAATAAGCCCCTGAACGCGTGGAAACTGTTTCGTCAATTAAGCAACCACAGCTAGGTCAGGTTTAACTGGATAATTATTTAAATTGTGGCAACGATAATTCTCGATTATAATTGGATGACAAATTGGTCTTATGTTACATAGTGGTCGCCTCCAAAGTTATTTCTTCCTCGTTCTTTGAGTACCGCTCATCTTTTGATCTTCGTACCTGATGGGTCTTGCATAACCTGCTCTCTTGTATGATTTCGTTGCATTTTTTATATTTCACACAAAGTAACTTATGACCCAACAACACTGCATCGGCTGTATTGTACTCTGAGAAACTGAGCTATTATGTGGGTTGGTCGAGAGGCCACCGGCAAAATGAACTGAATCATTGTGCTATTTTTACAGACAATTCACATTGGTTGTTAGGCAACATTTGTAAAGGCATAATTATTTTGAATCTGACATCGCTTGCGTCCTCAATGCTCCTTACCTCTCGGCTCTACCTTAATTCATTACGCGCCTTTGCTTTTTTTTTTTTTTTTTTTATTTGTGTGTCTACCACCTACGCTTCATCAATCAAACAGCATTGAATATATAATAAATACCGGCTTCACAGAAGAAAGGAGATTAATTAACCGACATTCCAAAATAACCTATAATCAAATATACAATTGAAAGTACGGTAATATAAATATAATCAATATTAACCTTAAGATAGGTACATGACTTACACCGCTCCGAGCAACCAAAGCTAAAAGTGTCTAATACACAACTAAGAAACACTTGAAAAGTATCGTTTATGCCCGTATAATTACAACAAGCTTTAAGTGATCGATCTGTGATTACCTCTCGCACAAAGCCTCGAAAAAATATTCGGGTTACTCAAGGAGCAAACAACAATGTTTCCAAACTATCGATTCACCAAGTTGTGATCGATTTTTCTTACTCTAGAACCCAAACTAGCTAAGAGGACTTGTGCTGTTGAAGTTCTCTTCATGGTCTGTAAATATGCATGAGTTCCTACGTAGTGTTGCGGCACACCGTGCGAGAGATATCCTGGTCATCTGTCATCTACAGTTGGCCCATTCATGCTCAGTATATATGCTTACTCATGTTTAGCCCAACCTTGATCCACCCTGTAATTATTTTCAATTATGTTGGTAAACTTATTGATTAATCGTTGATTAATCAAGTCTTTTCCTCTTGAATAAAATTGTAGTTTTTGGGGGGAATTTCATATAAATAAAATTTCGAATTTCACAAATATTGTTTCACTTATGAAAAGGACAAGCATTGGGCAAAATCAAGCTAATATCAAATAATTCATGACTGCTAGTATTTACAATTTCAAAGTATGTAAAATATAGCATATCCTATATTATATGATAATTATAACGTTGTGAATTTGCAAGCATAATATGAGCATGCCTGTGTCTACTACTTTCTATTTACAACCAAAACCCACGTTAAAAGTTTTCAATATTTAACATCTTGTGTATTGTTGACTAACATACAATGCATACTCGCTGTATGTACACAATCACACTTAGTAAGAATCATTATACCTGTTTGTCTTCACTCATGGTCTCCTTATTGGTATCCCATTAATCTCACAGTCTATATCCCATACGCAACAATGTTCCACAGTGTTAGGCCTTTCAGCATTTCAACGGTTGCCCACAGGTCTATTGGTCGCTGTTGGAGACGGCCCCCGTATCATAAGCTGATTGAATCCAATACTGATCGGTTTAAGAGGAGAGAAAAAAAAAGAGTCATGTATCGGCTTAAGTGAGCAGAAAGAAAAAAGAAAGAGACTGATACGGAAGACCCTAGGGGTGAAAACCATACTCGTATAATGCAGATGCCGAAGTACAGGGTGAACTAGTAATACTCGTACTACATTTATACGGAATAATGTCCGAAAATTGAACATTCATATTGTGTAAAAGAAACTTTATTATGTTTAGAAATGCTGCACATTTTATCACAGACCAAAGTACTTAGTCTTGAAACCAAAATGCTCTCACGCCGTGCAAATGAAATCAAATTGGGATATGCTATGCATCCTCCAGGAAAAACTGTTAATCGTAGTCACAATCGGTCATTTGCGAAACAAGGTTTTAGTCGTTTTGTCCTGAAAACGAGTAAATTTCACGATGTTGGCGGACATTAACTTCATATACAGCTGCAGTAAACGGAGTCACTTCGCATGAAAAAAAAAGTACATGTGAAGTCGTACACATTGTATGAGAATATGCCAATACACATTTTTAGAAGCTGCATCATGTTACCCATAGCGCTCTATTGAACAGTCGAGAGCTCTTTCCCATGTATTATCGACTGCTTCGTTGAATAATTTTCCAACCAACGACATCGACAAACAATTTTAGTTTCCTTCTCAGGAGAAAAATCGTGATAATTCGAGAGAATTTTAATCGTTATATTTTGTAATCGAACTGAATTTCAGGGAAATCCAAACAGACTGAGCGACGAGTGTTTGCTTTGCATTCGTGTGCAGACAAAGGAAATTACACATGCTCAAACCCTGAGATGCGAGCACAGAAAAGATGACAAATGAATTACATGTACACGTACGCTGACCCTATGATGCTTCAGTACAGGCAAGCTGACTGATGAATGATGTGTACTCTGACTCTTGAATACAGGATATCAGACCCATAGAGTCTAATCAGTCAAGCCTTTCTTGCTAACAGTTGCAGATACAATAATCAGAATGTCTTTTGAAGTCATACAGCACTTGGCCGTACATTATGATTATGGAGAAGAATGGAGTGACTTCTGTGTGCACAGATGAACAAGGATCGGCACAGCAAACTAACCATGCGTTGACCTTCAGTCTTAAAATCCCTGTCAAAACCCTGATTTAAGTTAGGAAGCTTTAAAATGTCCATGTTAGCACTTGTTCTATGGTGTGCAGTAGCGAGGTTACTTTTATCCACCATCTGCCCTTTCCTAGTACTTCTTTTTTCGTCAAAATAAAACTCAGATTTGGTTGCCATTCCCGAGACAAGCTTCGGGGCCTTTTCTTACACATGTACGCTTAAAGATGCCGAAAATGTTAGCGACTCTTCACGACTATACTAGACAATGCTGTACCAAATTATTAGTACTTTGCACGTGTTGAATGCGAGAAATGACTCAAAATTATACCCCAAAAATAATCCGGACAAATGTCTGTTTGTAGACATTGCATCATTGTGACGGAGGTGTCTTTTAAGTTATTTCGTTATATATAGCGGATATAATATAGTAATAAGTAATATACTAAGGGTGTACAATAAATTCGTTGTTGTTTCTGTATAAGCTACTGCAATGACCAAGACGGTGATTTCGATGGTCGAAATCGCATATTTTATTATTTTCATGGTAAATTTAAGAGTGGGATAGTCTTTCACGTTCTTATAAACATGTGAACGCACATAAAATCAAAAAATTTAATTTCAGCAGCCAACGGAAATTATTCCCTGATTATAGGACTATGAGCTTTCTGCTGACCATCGCCCGGATCACAATCATAACGTCACGTGGTGTGTGGCATTAGCAGGCAATTCATTTGCCCTAGTTTTGTTGCGACATCTTCACATTCAGCGTCTCCTTTGGGGTCCCTCCCACACCCCAAGACCCCTCTCAAGAATTGCTCTTCAACATAGTTGCCACACGCATGCGTAGAAGCACCCTGGCGCACTGAAAATAGCGGCAAGGGCCATAAATAGACGGGAGGTGACTGGCCAAATCCTCGCTTTGAATGGAGATCGTCGCAGAGCGGCCAAGAATAGGCGAGTGTCAATAGTGGGACGGTCTATTTGATTAGTGCAATAGGAGTAGCCCATGGCCCGCAGAAGGTGCTCCTTCTTCAGCCTCCTCGCAAGCCCATTCTCTCATTATATCATAAAGCATTCTAGATCGATGCAGCCATTTGAACAGTACCTCTAATGGTGCGGAGTTGGTGGCAAGAGACCCTCCCTATTCACCCGAGCTATACACCTTTATATGCATGACCTTTACCGAGGTCATTTCCACTACGTGCCAGACCGCCGTCTTGCTAACAAGAATGGAAGTGATCGGACGGGAAAAAAAAAGAGAATGAAACGCTCTGAGTCGCAATCTATACTTTTATTCTTTGCATCTTCATAGGAAACCAGCTCATAACGCGATTTACAACTCGCTGACGTCATTAAATGTAGGTCTATCCGTTCAACAGGAGAAAAAGATGGAGAGAGAGAGAGAGAGAAAAAAAAAGAGAAATATATTTTTTAGATGAAGAAGAAGGTAAACAGCATAGGGTGGGGGGTAAGACCAAAGGGAAAACCAACGCAATCAGCGGGTTCGTCTATTTAAGTATACAATAACGAAAAACATCACCTTTCATTGGTTATTGTTTTACCACATGAACACTATTAATTATATGTCTTCTTTTTTTTTCGAGTTTTTAAAAACAAGGAAGCATCCATAATTTATTATAGTAAAATGATGTATGGGAGTATTCTTTTATTCACGCGACAACAAGTAAGGGTAAAGAGTAGGGATTAGCCTTTATACTTAATATTTATAAATGCTCTTACATATTAACATTCAAAAAAAAGATAAGATTAAACTTATTCTTGACACATATACAAAGATGTTTTTCGTTTTATTAGATGAAACTTCTAGTTATGTGATCGCGAAGAGAATCTGCCCAATAATTTTGTGTGATAACCCATTGCTTGTCTTATTTGTTTTAACAACTGCAAGAAAAAAAAAAAAACAATTTGTTCATAGAAAAAAAAAAGGAGAGAGAGAAATAAAGAATTATACAGCGCAGCACCAGATACAATTTGATCACATGAGACAACATTACCCCAGTCTGTTCAACCATTTAAAAAGTTGCTGAGTCACAACGGCCACCATAGAATGAGGTAGAACAGAGTACGATCATGGAATGTTGCCCTACAGAACTTTTATTTTCAATGGTTGGCCCCTACGACGATAAAGTACGAGACAGTCTTAAGTTAACAACAACAACGAAAAAAAAAAAAAAAAAAAAAAAAAAATAGAGAACAAAAATAACATAAGAAAAACAAATGCCACATAATATAAGATAAATTTGGAGAATACACTAATTCAAGTTCAGAATATTTCAAGCGCTGGCTCTTTTTTTTCAGTTTTTTTTTTTCGTAGTTTTTATTCTGCGTAAAAAAAAAAGTTGACCAATATTATAAAAATGCCACGTATAACAATTCAGAGGAGACAAAAATATACGTACACATAAGTAACAGCTCATAAATATATAATATTTAAGAAACATAATTTTTGGAAGGAGATTAATCGTCGGTTCAAACCAGGCGCAATGATACACCAGGCAGACAGGAAGTGAGAAAAAGGCGGGAGAATATTCAAGAAGTCAACCGGCTACACAGCAAACGGGAAATGCGAGGTGAGGCTGTCTGTTGACACCACTCCTTCCTAGAGCAGTGAGATTAGCTAGTAATTCAATATATGGAAGTCACAATAGCCGGAGGATCGTGAGTTTAAACACTCAGAATCGATCGATATTCCACGTTATGAGGATTCGAGGGAGCGATAATAAGGAGATAGCAGTGTGCGTATTCTGAGCCGATCTGTTTCATAATCCGCCGCTTTTACATCACAGACAAGAGAGACCTGTTGATAAACTACAATAAATTTGTCATATAGCGCCGTATCAATACAGCTACATTTTCGACGGTTATACAATTTGAATTTTCAAATGTAGGACAGCAGCATGAAGTGGTGATGCCAATTTAAATTTTTAAAATAGACTTCTCTAAACCAAGCACGAAGCAGTCTACACAAAGAAAACTACACCTAATATACTCAATATTATAAATACTCAAAGAGTGTATATGTCGCAAACACAAACATGCATGCACACCCTCACCCACTCGCGTACGTCATGCATAAATAACAAAACAACATGTGACAAAAGGAGTCCGCAGCACTTCCGGTCCTCGCAGAGTTCAACAAAGGTGACTGCCGGCCGCTATAGCAGAAGAGATGGTGTCGGGCGCGAACGCTGCGAGGCGGCGTCTGGTTCAGCGGCACAATTGATTGACGGACGCCGCGGGGCAAGTATGGCGGTGGCCAGGGGGTCAGTATCGGGCAGCAACGGCTGTTTGGTGGGCAGTGCTGAAGCTTCCAGCGAACTGGCTAAGAGGACATCGATTTGGTCAGTGGCCTGGTTGGACCTTCGTCCGTCTCCTCCTCCAGGTCCTCCGCCTCTGCCAAAGGTGGAGCCTTCTTTGCCATTGGTTTGCTGTGAAAGAGAAATCTTTATTTAGTCTGGTTGAAATTTATGAGTGTTGAAATCGAAGTAGTTAAATGTATTAACTATAAAAATATAAAATTACTGTACATGAAAAGATCGGAGTTGCAACTTATGATATAATTGAGAATTAAAGAAACATGTAACACCGAGAGAAGGCCATAAAAGGAATTAATTGTCGAAGCGGAGGAGGTGTATAGCCGATTCAGTAAAAGTTAGAATTAGAACTGGTGTTATATATGTACAAAGCAGACGCGGTTTCGTCTTCGCTATTTAGCCAACAGAGCATGCACACGCCATCAGATCCGCAACAAAGCCAAGTTTTAATAAAAGACGAAATCAGCTATTGTAATAATAAGACCATTGAATAGTGGAATGATAGATGAGGTTGATTTCATGTACATTAAATCAATGGATGAAATTGACAGCAGAAATTCCCCTCAGGGATTCCAAGCGCGAGTGCTGCAATGGCCTTGATTTGATTTCGCGTCAAATGTGCTTTTGGTGTCAACGGATGACCTACATTTCACGCAGCGTCCAAGAACGCGAGCGATTATTACACAACAGTTTCCCCCCTGACTCACCCCTGAGACTGGGGGTGGCCCAACACCCCCACTCCTCATTACACCCCCTCGGAGTCGGCGTCGGGTCTCGTGCCCTAAGCCCCTGTCGCCCGACCCTTTACTCACGATAGCGGTGCTCGGGACGCCTCTTGTCGGCCAGCAAAGCTTTTATTCGCAGAGATAGGCGGTGAATTCTGGGAAAAGCGACACAGGATCGGGAATAGAAATGGGGTTTCTATATAAAGGGGTGCTGAAGGCAGAAAGGCCCTGCGCAGTTTAAGTGTGGATTCAGCGCCGCGTGTAGGTGTGGGCATGTAATATCTGTACTTGCCCAGGAAGTGCATAAAATACACGGTGTTGAGTCGAATGACCAAGGGTCCCTCAAGTGGTGGGTACGCGGTAGCAATGGGCTGTAATTGGCAAAGGAACCACGACCACTTAGCCAGGCGGTTAATGAGCAGAATTAGTCGTCGCCTTTGACGGCCGTGGGCGATAACACCTGACCGCGGCTGCTAATAGTCTGGACTGGCTGCCGCTAAATGCCGGATCAACAGTCACAGCACTAGCGAATTCGGCAAAATGTCAGAAGACGAAATGTCAGATTGTCTGAGGGCGTCTTGTGAGGCGGCATGAGCTGCATATAAGCAACATTGCGCATTCAAGACGTGCGGCCAACGTGTGCAGATGACCCTTTAACCCGTGGAAGCAGCCGCAAGGACGAGCTGTTTGGAAAGCCACCGAAGAGACAGCAATCAAGAAATAAGAGCTATTTTTGGGGAGCCTTTCGGAAGCGTAGGATAATCGGCCTGCTTATTGGTGAATGCCCAACTCTCTGCCATAGGCAGCAGAGCAACAGGAAGTCTCGCTAATCCGCTGACCGTTCCAGTAATCAAGCATCAAGATTTTTCTATGTTATATTGGTTAGTGCAGCTATAATTGAAGATCCTTGTCATAGTTTCAGTGCACACAAACCTCCGCCCATTGCTCATCAATTCATTCATGTTGATGTCGCCACCTTCGTGAATAGGGGAGTTCTGGGATAACAAAAAAAAGGAAAACAAGGTGAAATGGACACTCACATGGACTGTTAATTTCAGACCCAAAATAAAAGGTAACAGGAAACATTTGCACAATAACATGCATGACAAACAAAGGTTACCTGTGGCGTAATTAACAATGGGTACAATTACGGCATTAATTAACAGTCTTTACAAACTTCAACAAAAGAACGAAATGTAAACTGAAGCATAAAGTCACCCCAGCACCGCAAACTCACCTCGCCAAATAAATGCCATTCGTGTTAGTTAAAATTCGTGTTTTCTAGAGACCGTTAAGTGCAGCCGTTTCATCTATCCATAAAATTCCGTATCGTTCCCATAACAGTGATATACTTTCGACTTTAAAGACCTGTCAGCTAATTACAGCAGTGTATGCATACCACCCAAGTCGAAGCTATTGAACTAATGACTTGAAGATGAGATGAAACGGTGCGAAGATAAAATTGCCAGCAACCAAGACACTCACCTTATACTTATTTTCATCATAGAGCCGTACACTGACTTCTCTATGATGCGTAGAATCCTCGACACAAGCGCTGTTATAGGGGCGGGATGTTTTCCTATTGGCCCAAAACCGAAAAAAAAAAAACAAGGAAGATCCATGAACATCAAAAGCATGTGTGCTATTTAGAATACAAGCTAATACAACATCGATAACACCAAGCATGCATATATTGACATAGCCACACCATACAACAGCGATTGAAACCCACCCCACCACGTCGCAGAGAACCAGGTCGAGACAGACTCTCGACAATGGACGACCGTTTGCTGAACGGTCGACGGTAGAGTTCGTCTGCTGTCGCCTCGAACTCGTGGTCGGCTAACAAGCGTTGCTTGCGTTTATACCTGTAAATTAACGAATCGCCGGTCGTGTTAACCAAGAGATAGTTGAAAGAGAAAATGGGTTGTTAATAAAAGATGTTGTTGAAATGGAAAAGAAATGAAAAGTGCCACGAAGTAAGAAGACGTCTGGAAAGGAAAATGCCAACGAAAATTTGACATCTACACTGACATAGCACTCGCGAGCCCTACAGTATTACGTAACCGCAGGCTTGTCAAGCAATATACAGGCTTGGTATACAGGTACTATCATTTAAGAGCTATACAACAAACAGCAGACAGTTGAAGCATTAATCAAATCGAGATATTGCAACACGAATATTTCTTCAGTCGCTAAAGAGTTCTGCGATACTTGTGATATATTTATACTGCATCTTGCATAGAGATCAAGGTATCTGCACATTATAATTATATGAGGAAGTCACGCAAGGCAGTTTTTATGATCTCTCTTGTTCTGTACTCTCAACAGTTGCTGTTGGTACTCAGCATTAGGGTTATATTTATATAAAAAAAAAACTAAAATCAAAACTAGGTGGACTTCCTCATTTCAGAAATGGGAAGATGACCCAAGGCCACGCACTCACCGTAGATAAACATAGATGGCTAAGAGAAGCACAAAGATGACCAGTATGCAGACGCTGACTCCAGCGGCAATGCTAGCAGTGCGCATGTTGTCTTCTGTTAAGCCGACTGAAAGAAGACAAAACAGAAGATGACAGGCTGGAGAAAATATCGACACAGAACTTTTGAGGAGATTTCTGACATTTAAAGAGGACAACCAGGATCCCTTCACGTGCTCCGGGGAAGAAGGGAGTGAGGGGGGGGAGGGTGTGTCATGCGAGGGTTTTGGCAGGTAGCGTTCCTTCGATGCACTCTGCAGGAAATGCGACGGGAAGGAGAGACGTTTTGTGGGGACGGGCTGAGAGCGCAAAACACCATCTTTCAATGAAAGCTCAGCGCGGGGGTTTGGGGTTTGTGGGACGCAGGTCCTGCCTTGCCAGGGTGTCCTTGATCCCATGCTCTGAGCTGGGTCTTACACAGGTATTTTGGTGACGTTGATGATACTAATTGCCTAGAGGGAAGTTGGGCAGTGGATTTCCTAAGGTTGAAGATTTGGGACCAGGATCGCCGAGACCTCAGTCTGGACCGGAAGTGCGAAGATGACACACTGAGCAGCCGGTATTGCGCAGGTGTGAGCCGGTTAAACCACGACCCTGAATTGGCTGTTAATGAGGAATCACACGGTGTCACTTAATTAACACACGATTACAAGTACAACAACAGCGAAGATTATATCAAATACGACAAAAAGTTAAACTCACGGATATCAGGGTCGATGTAGCCTTCTTCACAGCGAGTTCCCACCCACTCCGGAGGGCAGCTACAACATAAGAGGAGAACGTTAGCATTTAATCAGAAGACAGAAGGAATCAGCGTCATTGGCAGCATGCTCGGATCGCGGGATCAGCTCCATCTGAACGGAACAGGGCCGCATTGAATCTCCAGACTTAATCCCTGTCACTCGGCTGCCACAAACATTGCTCCGAGCAGTTTTGCGCGGACACTCTCATTAGAGGCCCCTGGAGGCATTTCGCACCTGAGATCTCGCAGATCAAAGCCAGATTATCGCAGTCATAGGCTGCTGCTGCGATGCCCTCAGGTGCTTTGGTGTTACGCGATAACAGCACGCATGTCTCCAGAGATGAACAGCCAAGACGAAATCGCCCACGAAAAAAAAAAAAAAAAAAAAAAAAAGAGAAAAAAGAGAAAAATCACGTATTGGATGTTTTTTTGTGCGCAAGCGGTCGGCTTGTATTATTCATTGGAGCTTGGCTATTTATAGCCCATTCTTGCCTTTTAGCATGGCTATAGGTCTGATTGCATTCTTATGGAGCTCAGCCGTAGCCGATCTGATATCCATCGATCACACAATGAAGGGGTCCGCACCCCCCGCGGATTGACCCGCACCCGGCGGAAGTGCAACACGTGGATATGAATGGAGAATCAATGACGCGTAACGGATCTCATTGAGGGGTGGGGCAGGGAAAAATTATGGGTTCTGCCGGAGGGTACGTACTTGCAGATGGCTTCTCGTTTCCGACTTATTTCAATGGCATAACATGTTCCCCCGTTCAGGCATTGCGCTTGTTCTATTTCCTCCTGTGCGCAAGGATATCTGTGTGACGAGATTGGCGTCGGACTTCGGAAGGGATCTTCGTCCATACTCGGGGTCGTCGTTCGAGTTGTATCGGGTTGAGATGAGCGTCGAAGGCAACCGTCTGCAAAACAGTAATCAAAACAAGATATTAATAGAAAGTAAATCCACGATTTGTACTGTAAATTGGCGTGACAATCAAGAATAAAACACACGTGGTTATACGACACGTGTGCGAGAATCAGTCGACTGTATTGAAAACGTGATCAAAGAGGATTCTCTCAATGAACGTGGAATATGCATGCGAACTAAGGAATCCGCAACGCAATATAATTATCCAGCTCAAGAGGCCTGTTGCATTACGCAAAGACGAGCGATTTGCGAATAGAAGTATACAGAAGGGAGAGAGAGAGAAAAAAAGGGATTGCATACATGCGTTGTGGGGTAGGAGCCAGTTTATACGCACGCAGTCTGAAAACGCTGCCAATTGGGCCAAGAAATACATGAGAGCAAAGCAGCACCAAGAACCATTGTACATTCGATCGAATGTACAAGTATATGGATGAACTACTTGGATTGTTGTCTAAAAATATGGCAGGAAATGAAGTACAACTGATAGTAAACAGATAACAATAGAATAGAGGGTCTCCTTCGAACTGATTCTTAATGGTAGCACCATGGGCACGCAACCAGGGTTAGTACTCATAACATGTGGCCAGAATTGCATCGAGATATGGCGCATGACTGTCACGCTAAGTACACATGCACCTGTTGGAGTCGAGATCAGTATTCATATCTGCCTATAGCTCCGTGGCTTTAAAAGTATATATATATTCCCAAAGTACAAAGCTGCTTCATCCGCTGAAGCCCGATTCGGCCCAAACGGATGCCGGCCAAGGGATAAGACGTGGATTATCTGAGCGGAATCGATGGCATGCAAAGGGGTGAGGGGCGTGACTGGGTCAATAGAGGGACACTGGTCAGTGGAGGGTCGTTGAGGGAGTTAAGGGATCGAAACGAGACGCCCTCGGGCGGCAATGAAAGATTCTTCCCAATATGGAGTGTGCCCTTCATCTTGAAGCAATCCGAATTCCTTGGGGACTGCGAAGCCACCGCCTCCCACACTCAGCGCTTATATGCTCAATCAGAGAGCTGACTGCCAGCAAGCTGGCACTTTTCTGCAACGTGAATAAAAAATAGCACGTATCTATTACACGAGAGTACCGTGCGATGTCATTAGAGAAATGAGAAAAACATGAGTCTCGATGCATACACGAAACTGCTCCAATATGCTGGTATAGACCCACGCACACAAAATGCCGATTTGGTGAAAGCTACCTGGCACCACGCATGCGCAGGCACGATGGACCCCCCCCCCCCCTCAGTCACCCCTCCCCCGGAAACGGAAATCCCAAGAGGGGTCCGTGGGTGCAATTGTTGCACGGGGGAAGTGCGTGGATGGCACAGGTGTGATCGGTTGATCATGCAATTCACGGCGCACCGGTGTCTCCCCCGCGAGCGATTAATCAGCCTCATTCGGCCTGCTGCATTCATCCCGTATACTTCTCAAATTCATCCCACAATAAACTCGCACCCTCGTTTATCCCAAATTTGCACTACATTGCAATCGTAAACATAGTAACATCCACAGGATGTCATTATCGGTACACCATTATACAGCATACCGCATTTACATTCAAAAATAGACATTCTATGGCTAAAGCAATTAGGATAAAAATGTAACTCACTGATCGATGGCTCAATAGGCCCAGTGTTGGGGATTAACGATGGTTAGATCAATCATGTTGTATATATATGCCAAGGGTGGCTAATACTTGATCACGATGCATGAAGGCGGCGACATTCCGTATGGAAATAGCACCCCACATTATGACGTCATGGCTACCCCGAAAACACACGGAAGCGGGGTCAAATGGGGTCACAGGAAGTACTTGGCGGCTTTGCATTCTCGTCAGTACTCAACGTGACTGCCAGCGACTAAGCACTTGAGAGTAATATACCCGTATACACAACCCACTTATGAGACACACAACAATAGCCTTATTTATAAATATAAAAATTCAAAACTAGACAGGTCAACTGTGACTGCCACTTCCTATTTCTTGCCACCCTGCTTCGTTATATATATAGGTGCGTTTAAAATTGCAATATACGTACGAAAGGGTTATATGAAACCGCACACGAGTCTTGAGATGCAGGCCTGAATGCAGCCACGAGGTCGCGGAGCAGGACCCGCATACTTCAAGTATATGCTCGTTTATATCGACATATTATAGTAAAGAAAAAATTCGCCCAGTTTGATGAATGTCAGCGTTTATGAGACGTTGTATACTTGTAGTAAAACGTATAGAAAAACACGTGTGAAGGCGGCGCCCCAAAAAAACTCACATATCGGATCCCATTGCTCGCAACCCGTTAATCCGGAAGACGTCCAGTCTGGGGTATCCATGGAAATGCTTGAACCGGTATTCATATCAAGGGAAGCTTCTGAAGTTGACGACACTGCTTCGGGACGAGTCCGATGGTCGATAGCGTTGACCAGTGTCCGAAGAAAGATCTTGCCCGTCTCCATGAGTGTAATATACAGTTGTTCGAAGGATGTGTTTTATTGGAATGGTCACATGACTGCTTGGTCAGCAGGTAAACAACGTTTAACAACGGATGCAAGAAGGAAAAACCCCGAGCAGTCGACGCACCAGATATTACAGCCGGGTATGAGAGGTAGAGGGGTCAAAGTTCGCGGCTGATTGCAGGCTACTTCGGAGATTCCTTCGTCTTTAAAGTCTTCTCATCGACCGCGATTTGCTTTTTATGGTGCGCGCCTTGTGCGTTGACAACTTATGACAAGACTATCGTACGGTGTCGGTCAGTTTCCGGTCAAGCAAGCTGTGTGTGGGTTTCTTTTTTTCTTCTTCTTCAACTCTTCTTCTCTCGTCAAGATGTCGACATGTCGCGACCGCCCATGCCGTACTTGCATCGCGAAACAAGCAAGCACCACATCTCCACTCTCGCTGACCCCTTGACCTTTCACGACGAATAATCTTCAGCAATGGAGAAATGTTCGCAAGGTAAAAAGGCGCGCACAGAAAAAAAAAAAAAAGAAAGACAAAAACAAAAGAAGAAAACCCGACTCTTTGAGATTATTGGGTGCATTTCTTTCCATTAATTACTCAAGTAGCACAGCGTGCAAATGCCGGATTTGTCACCGACGAGGTAACTCGTCCATCACCTGAGAATTCCGACAAAGATCCATGCATCAGAGATAAATCCCCTTGTAGCTGCCCCCGCCCGCCCCCCACTAGATTACTCTGGTCACTGATCGCCATGGTCAGATACATCATAACATATACAGCTGAGCCTTACGTGTCCCAAGGTCAGACTCAACGAGAAAAGGAAAGAGAGTGCACACCTGGAGCGCAAAAAACAGATGCTAATTGGCGCTAATTAATCACCGCATCATTATATTCGGGGCCATTGTGTGTCCTCACCTGAGCAACAAACTTCGTACAAACTTTCCCTCCCACTCACTGCATATTTATTATATTATTTCCCTTGCTTGGAAACCCTCACCCGAAGGATAGCTCCTGAGTGCCCTTTGACCTGATATTAGTCCGATCGAGAAGAAACATGTTTAATAATTCACGGAGATGGTCAGCCGTTTGTCCCGGGGGTCAAATTGCTGAGACTCCGTGCCCTGGGGGCGTCACGGCTCAATGTTGTGTACAAAAGTTGGCCTTCAGTGGCGAGAACTGTGCAAATAACGAACGAAGGGAAGGGAGCATGCATTGTGTTTCATCCGTACTTCTGAAAAATTAACGATCCCCGGCGCTGGGTGACACAGGCCAAGTGTCGCGCTAAATATGAGCTTCCACCGAAAAAGAATGAATTTAACAGAGGGGCAATATTACGCGAAACAGCGTTAAATGAATTAGGTCGTGTATACAGACAATTTCGCAAGTGAATGCGAAGGAATTCCAAGTATGCTAAGAATGTGGCAGCGCTTGATTAGGATCAAGTGATGTCTTACTCGGCTAAGAAACATCCACGAGGCAAGCTGTTGTAGTGACTATCTCATCTCATTCATTATTCTATTTGACAGCACATGTGTTGATTGCAGCGCCGCTTTTCGGCAGTCACCGAGAACTCCGCTCACGTCACAAGATCGTATTAGAATAGATACATCGGGAGGCGCGAGGTCTAAATTTAGCCCCAACACCCTGAGGCGGGGGGGAGAGGGGGGATTGGTGGCAGAAGATGGCGACATATCTCCGCATTGAGGACCGAAATCGAAGCAACGACGAGAATGAGAACTCGAGAATTGGCTGACATTATCAATAAGCGGATTGATCAGCGCATAAAGATGCAACGCGGTTGTGGTACAAGGGCAAACATTGCGCTGTTCGCCCTCTCCACCACCACCTCCTCCTCCACCTCCACCTCCGCCCCCGCACCATAAAGAGGCGCCAGAAAGAGAGACCAGAACAAAAAGCATTGGAGACAGACCTCGGCCCAAGATGCAGTCCAGTAAAGATGGTCTCCATGTCTTCTCCAGTAGGCTGTTGAGGATGCCCTTAAGGAAGTGCTCCATGCTAGAAACATGACGGTTGCGGTGGTGGTGAAACACCAGTCGACCGGGGAACCCGATGTACATCTCGTCTCTCAAGATTCAGATCATCCCACAAACGATAGTTTCTATAGTCCAAAGCTTTTCACAATGACGGCATAACGAAGTGTGGTTATCCGTATAAAGTCTTGTTTGTGACATGTACTGGTTCAGCAGCGAGCAAGCGAGTCGGGGGATCGCCATGCGCCTTCCCTTTAAACGGGTAAGCCACGCCACCGCCAGCGCGATTCGCCCTGCGTCGACGATCGATAAGAAGAGACACGTGCTGAGGCCGTGTGACGACGAATGACGTCGACCTACACTACGATCATCTTCCGCGAAAAGCAACACCGACGAATTCCCGGCCCTAATCGACGGAGCCCCTTTGCAGTCATAGCAACGTCACTCCCTCTCTTTTCACCCCCTCCCCCTATAACACACGCCATCTCCCATTTTGTGATTAACCCAAACGAGCCATCACGAACTGCCCGATCGGGTTGCATGCCAAATGAGTACTCGTGGTTTCAACTTAAATCTCGGCTATTGCAAATTTGCCAACCGATTTCGGTCGCTTAGGCTGCTTGCACTTGGGCGTCATCGGGGATTCGGGGGAGTGCACTGTCATTTGTGCTTATTGGGAGGTTGAAGCACCCCAGGAGCAGGTGCCCATGCCCCTCTTTCCATTTAACCCTCGTTCAACGCCGGTGTTCACAGCCGGGTGTTGCCAGAAGAAGCTCATTCTTGGACGCCCTCAGCGACTGCTTCGGACAGATTACGTGAAAGGAGTGCGACTGGCGGCATCTGTATGCATGGTGATGAGCCGCACTGACACGAGCTCCCGTTGTCATGGCAATCAAGGTCCAATCGGGCACTGCTCAAATTCCATGGTGTCATGAACTGAATATTATATCGAGAGTCATTTAGGATCTGAACTTGCTGGCGGTGGACAATTGCGTCCGATTGATCAGTCGCCTTGGGGCGTGTTTGCCGCTCAAACACGTCGTCCACGCGCTGTGGCTAAACTCGGTCATCAAACAGACCAGATTTAGAGCTCCGCGCGTCAATCGGCTTCGATCTGCCCTGATCGGTTTGATTGGCAGGTACGGTGCTATGACCCCCCGAGGGGTCAAATCGGAAGCACCGCCACCCTGTTCTCAGAGCAGCAGCAGCAGCAACACGGAACAAGGGCTAAAAATAGCATCCGCCCCCACCTCGCGAGGGACCACTCCTGAACCCCCTCCGTCGCCGGGATTCTAGGGTGCGATGGCAAACGTGGAAATACTCATAAGCACCGTGTGGAAAGAGGAGAGGCGTGCGATTATGGATTGCGCAATGCCTCCTCGTGACGTACACGGGACACTCCATGCCCTCATTTCCAATTTCTTAAAGATCATCCCAATGATAAATCACCCGTCCACAGCGCATGCGTCAAGAAGCACGACGGGCGTTATGATTGCATCTCACAGATCATTCATCCCGGCTGATGTAATGAGGTTACGTGTTGACATTGACACTGTCCGTTGTATGCATAACGCATTATGCCCATTTCGTCACGTGTGTTATGGGATCTTACGAACAACGTGCATGCACAGGTAGAACTCTATAGCGCAGTGTACATTTATTCTGTCGTTACGCTAAAGGCCAAGGCGGCATCGCTTCTCCTTCTCCGTAAATGATCCGCTGACTCGAGAGACCAGCAATCCTTCAGTCACATGGAGCTGTATGTGCTGCCATTCACCGGCCAACATTTCTATCTTTGAGCTATTCTAGACTGGATAAAAGACTTTTGGTTCGCCCTGTGTGTCTTATCATTACATATTATTGCTAGCGTATTCTTTGATATTATATATACACACATGCTGATAATAAATTCTGGTATTTCTGACTGAGTTGTAGTGATTGTTATCAGAATTTGTATACATTAATCAACTATCGATAAAAAATAATCGCAATTTTACATGTTACTGATTTCATAAAGCAATCATGGCAAAGATAATACTCATATCTATTGGCCTACTAAAGATTATATGAAAGATGTTATAGCCGAGGTACTCGGAGGTAGACAGTTAAGACAGTACAACCACCATCCTAATGATATCCTGGTAGTGTACAATGTACAATGTAACTTTTATCGTCAATAAGAATGCGTTATGATTACTAAGAGTGTCGATTCATGGAAACGCTATGATATTTACGCACCAAGTTGTACTAATCATAACGCACTTCCTAAGACCACAATAGTCAGCAATCATAATGTAACCCATATTTCAAATCGCAGTGGGTGTTGAATGCTGTACATAATTATTAGCGATCAGATCTCACTTCAGAGCTTCTTGGAATAATACAACTAACACTGGCATCGGTAGAAGTTTTAAACGTGTCCTTAGCAACGTCAATTTAATAATATATTATAACATTGAATCACAGATAAAAGACATATCTTCTACAGATATAATATAACAAACTCGCCACTCATCCAGTGTTTGTATCCTTAAGCGCTTTATACGATTATAACGATACCTAGAAATTAACCATGAACAAATAATTCCCAGCGTTTACTCCAGATTATAATGAATGCGTATTGACCAGACATCGGGTCACGATCTAGGTCAGTAGGTCAACGCCTGGTGAACTCGGGTTAACCTTACGCAAAAGAAGAAATCGAAGAGGACAAGAGGAGAAAAAAATCGGCGTTTTCTGCTAGTGTGCTATCCTGTTAATCTAGCAGCGTTGCGTGCCCTGATTGGCTTGATCTAAAGACGTACCTGTTACTCCGAACATAGCCGGGCCTAGCACCAGTAGTTGCAGCCATGATGAAGGGGGTGTGGTGGTTGTGAGGCGGGTCGGGGGTTTATTTGTCCGACCCCCGGGCGCTGTCGGTTTCTGCATGGTGTCAGTCTGGTTATCGAGTGCTGCGGTACCTGTGAAAATATTGATAGAAATCGTTAATGCATTATTTTGTAAAGATGAATTAAAAGATAAGACCCAATAGCGTCCTTCTTTAAGGTCACGCTCTCGCAGTCAAAAGGTCAACGGAGGTCACGCTGGCATTTTTACGAGCCGCGAGAATAATAAACCGAAACACTTGATTTGCCTAATACCACTGTTTGTAAGCGATCTGCCCTACAGGCATTTAGCCAGGATTTTCGAAATTTTCGCTCCCCATGAATAGGCATTGCCCTTGAGGCATTCACCATAGGGAACATGCCACAGTGTTTTATATTTAGAGTGACGCACATGGCTTCTATGAAACCGTATCAAAGCAACCAAGGCAAAGTGGTCAAGATTGCTTACTTAAACACGGACCGCTCGGACAAATTTGGCAATTATCAAAATTGCAGACATGATGGCAAAAAAAAGAGAGGTTAATGAGGGGTGGGGGTGGGAGGGGGGTCTGTCTCAGTCACCTGGCAACCACACCAACAACACGGAACAACAGCAGGGAAAAAAGGAGGGAGAAATCAATGCGTCCCCCCCCCCCCCCAGGAAAGAACATCCATGTACTCACTGCAGTCACTGGTATACTCAACACAACGAGACGAATTTGGTAAGGAATGAAAAACACGCGTGAATTAATATTAGGCAATGTACGACCATGTGATTATTAACCTAAAGGTTATTTCCAAAATGTTCACAAAACGTAATGTCCACACGTGATTAGTATTATCCAAGGTTAACGAGCGTCAAGAAAGCGAACGTTGATGATGACCCGTGGTTATATATCTCAACACGGCGTGGTTATACAGACGACGGCGTTATGCAATAGCCGAAGCATGTTACACGACAACCGTGGTTCGCAGGGTGAGTCAACCGGTCTGTCCAGGGTTTGTTTTACTGGTTTTAGGCTGAGGTCAGTTGCGTCAGCAGCGCATCTTGACCGATAGGATGGGTCTATTTTTAGAAGTTACTGTCCACTTCATCAGCAAGTGGCCATTTACAAACCTTGCCTCAGAATCTTCCTCCCAAGCACATTAGCAGCAATAGCGTGGCTTCAAACCCAACACACGTTATTTATATAGCAAGCGCTGGTTTATCAACTTGACGAATGACTTCCACTTGAAATATCGCACCGCAAATTTACGCATACGAATTCCTGTGGGGAGGTTGCGTGCGCCCGTATGCCACAAGACAAACATGCGAATCGTGAGGCCCAGTTACACGTGTATTTTAAAAATATCTTTGCAAAAAAAAAACCTAAAATAATATAAGGAGACACCTAGCTTGTTAGGTATATCAGTCTTAATCACACAAGGCCTGCAGATGCCTAATCAAGAGCCGGATCCAGGACCCGAAGAAACCCTAAAGTGGACCCTGGATTCCACATATGAGAGGTTTGTCTCATCTGAAAAAGATGCAGAGTAAGAGCAGATGACAACTGAGTTCCCTATGCCATGAAGTCATAAAGTAAATATAGATCCCATTGATCAACAGAGATTCTGATTTCTGAGTGAAGAGTCAGTTAAAAACAAATAGCATCAAATGGATACAAGTTTAAAATGAATGCTCACACTTCTTGTTGTCGCGGGATCACCTAATTCTGCGAAATCAAAACTAGCTGAAACTAAGAGGACATGTTGTGGGCTAATCAAGTCATCTGAAACATGATTGGCTAAGGCTCAATAGTAGCTCAAGTTTAGGCCAATGAAAGCGGCGCCTGGGCATACAATTATACAATACTGAAATTGAATTGAACTATTTGCTGAAGAAGCGATGCTCTTCGTGAATAACATCAACTTCCCAATGCCTTAGTAAGTCCACCGCTATTTACATTGAGTATCAACACGCCGTTTGGTGACCGGTAATTAAGCTTGTTTATTTGCTCGTGCACAAGGTTTATCAAAAGATATTAAAAATACAAACAGATCAGGATTCCAGCGTTTTTAAAGACATGTTATTCATCTAATCAGTGAGTGTCCTATAATAAAACACAACCCATCAACTGCAGCAAAATGGAGGCGTCATTTCTATAGAATTAGAGGCGTCCCATTGAAAAAAAGAGGCGTCCGAAACTGAGATGAGGCGTCCCTACGGCGCATGGATAGCTACCAGCCTGGATCCGACCTAAATATAGAATTATGGATTCAGTACAATGTCAACGCACATTTCACATGAATGGCTACCTCCTAATCTACCCTGGAGATGTCATGATAAGTCTACATTAACCTCACAGGCGACTCCCATAAAGACCTAAGGACCTTAAGGCTCCTCCGCACTTCTCTGCTATAAGGTCATTCCATTCAGCGCTGCTTCGCGCCTTCACGTGTACATGGCTGTTTGTATCAAGCGAGTGTGCAACGCGACGAATTCCTCAGTTGAAAGAAAAACGGATTTCCTGCAAAAACAGTTGATTTATAGTTTTCTGTTGAACATTACAATGGGATGCGATATTTTCGAGTTTAGCATTCCCTGAACTTAGAACACGCCCATCATTTCATAAATCTACGATCGCGGACTTTGATCTGCTCGATTGTACATTGTACAAGTTATCTCTTTATAGACAATAGAGATAATGTTAGATTAACGCAATAACCATGTGTGGATTCCTGATACAATTTCATTTGACGGAATCACTGACCAATGAATTGGGTCACATAAATTAAGGCACATATTATAATGGCTATGTGTCTTGATTTGTAATCAGAATAAAACAAATGTGTGCGGAATTTGTGTGCACTGTGCACGCTGTACTGTGAAAGTAAATTTACTAGTAGCAACGAAAAAATCACAAAGAAGGATTCCATCACAGATCGAGTAATTGCATCATCAGGTTAAATTAATCATCGATTCCAAGGAGAATTGACCAAACATGAAGAGCCCGGAGTTTCAAGACATTCTCAATTTTTTGTGAATATTTTGATTCGCATGCTTGGGTTGTTTCTGTGAAAATGAGGAGACAAGATGAGCTCACAGCTGAAATTGAGGCTCAGATCTAGTGATCTACTCAACAATTCCAGGTATAACATAATTGCTACATGTGTCATTATTATAGTTCAAATTAGACCTGTATGATTTCGACGGAGACATCAATTCAGTACGGCACGTGTTCCTCTGGTGTATTGATTTTACACACTTCGTGCAATGCTATGTAAACACTTTCACGCGATTTGAATAAATTGAATAATAATCGATAATAATTGTGTGTAGACCATTCATATTTCAAAAAAAAAAAAAAAACTATCTCAAATATTCACATGATGGAACTATCGAGTTATTTTAGTACTCGGGAATCAAGAGTATATTTTTAACAATTGGTAGGCCCATAAATGCTATCATTTTATCGTAGGGATAGGGGCCCTAACATGGGCTCCCTGTGATAACATTCTTACACGCCGTTGTGCAACATAATTGACCGATATCTCCTATCTGGGCGATGGAATGTCATGTATTTACCTGAGTATAACAAAGTAAGTCTTCTATTCCAAGTCAATGACCACAGGTAATCCAACGATTCAGCATTATAGTCCTGCTGTGTCAGCACTTTTTCCCACACACCGCGCACCAATACACGTGAATCCTCATAAAAGTCGGGAAAACTTCAACTCGGTCGGTCTCGTGGCTCCACCTCACGGCGTAAGGGGGCACGCCGGAGCTAGGCGAAAGGTATGCCGGCAACAAAATCAATACAGTTCTCTTTTATAGTTTCACTAGGAGAAATCAACATTATATAGCACCGAATCATCGCCTAGGCGAAGGAGACCGTTGTGTTGAGCCGTTTTCGTGTCCTTGCTGTGAATGGCCTTATACATTCCAAAGTATATAACATCCAACCACGTAAGAACATAAAAAGCGGTGATTTGCAATTAAGAGAAGGTGTTTCCTAATTGCACAGGTAACGACGCATACTCTACACTCAGGTGAATGAGTGAACCGCTGGATGCTACACCGGTTTAATAGGTCAAATTTCATGGTTGCACGGGGTGGGGGGAGTCAAGGCAATCATAACGCACAGACCCCGTGCTGAGTGCTGCCTCCTAGCGTGACTGCATAGCAACACTTAAACGATGTGTCAGCTAATAACAAACAAAACCAGGCTGCATATCGGATTATGCAATAATTATATGCATAGCCATGGGCACGATGTTTTGCAATTATGCAATGTTGCATGATATTTAGAGTCGGTCTATTAGCTTCATGCGTTTGAGATAATATCTAAATTAAAAAGCATGATATATTCCTTAGCCTTGCAATTAATCTTTCCAGACATTCCAGAAAACACAAAATATTTATGCATATGAATCGATTTTATTTAAATTCTGAAAAACAGGTGTTTGTATATATATAATTATAAATGTTTTCTCAGAATAGTTTCACATAACCACAGCTTTTTGCGTTGTTTGTCGATTGTAATGGCATTATTCTGGGAATTTCCCAATTTGCATTCGCGTGGGGCTGGAGAGTTGTGTCGATTGCGCCACGAACATGTGAACAGGGAAAGGTGAATGTTGATGGAAGCATGTCGGGTGAAATCGATCAAGTGCAGACATGCATGGGATCATTGCTGATTTATGACATCGCCTGCCTTTTGTCTCGCATGCAGGTTTCTATGCAAAGATGATGCGCCTACGAGGAGCGGAGGAGGCGGAGAAGGTGGTGGAGGAGGAGGAGCGGAGGAGGTGGTGTGAATCAGTATACGCTTAACTATTACCACAATCTGGGCTGCATTTCTTTTTCTTTCTTTCCGCTTCGCTGATCGCATCGAAATGAAAACAACAGACGGAACAGTGCTGACATTGCGGCAGCGCAAATGAACCTAAACTACAAGCTCGCAGCTATATGACCGCAGAGGCTTATTTGCAATGTAGAATTTCGGTACATGATTTCCTCTTGTGGTTTTCTATTATACAATCCGTATTCAATTAATGCAAAGCATAATTAATTAATTATAATTATTAATTATTAATTAATTAATTATAATTATTAATTAATTAATTATAATTATTAATTATTAATTAATTAATTATAACCATGATACAAAATGAGAATTTGAGCGAAACTGAAACGTTGGGGGGATGGGGGGATACGTGAGTTCCGTGACGCAAATACTTGCATCACTGTGTTTCATAATTTCAGTCCAGCAATTCTCGTGTTGATTGTTTTATTTCTTGTACCATTCTCCGCTTAGGGGACCCATATGTACATAGTATTATATAAATACACGTTCGCTTTCTGCACCAAAACGTCCTCTTGCCATCTTCACCAAAGGTCAAAATGTCCGCAGAATATGCCACGTCACACAGAAGCATTTCACGGCACACGGACTCTTATATAACAATTTTGTGTCGCTTCATCATTCTGCACGAAGGAATAATCGTGGAATTAAACTCACAGGACTAATTTCTAAGATCGGGCCATTTACCTTTGAGGGAAACTGGGGAAGGTGCGCCCGGGGGTTTTACCGATTGGACGCCCACTCAAGATCGTGAGGATCACGTGACAATTCTGCTGACCTCAGCAACAAGTGTACATGAAATCTGATTCGCAATCGAAATATTCCAAATGCACCGAATCGTTTCCTGGTTCAATGTTTTCCACTGTCATGAAATCGTGTTCAATTATAAATTGAGACGTGCGACCAATATACTCAAATGTCTCGCGAATGATTGGGAATTCCAAGTCTCTATTTCAGAAAATATTGCGACTGGGATAAGAGTCAAGTCACGTGGTCAGGCCGATGGTGAGCCGCCCATGCTATCCGCATTTGGTGCATTGTACTAGTACGCACAAGTATCGTTTGATGAGCTGTCAAATTTATACAGTACGGGTACAACATTTATTAATATTATACCTTTACAATAATTTTATTTAATTTGTATTTTACACATTTTGCACCCCTGTATAACACCTGGTGCATGCACAAAGGGAAAGGAGAATGAAGGCTGGATCCCATGAAATAGGGGGGAGATGGATTTTGTGAGATAATTATAATTGTCTTATGTATATTCATAATAATATTATGCACTGTGATTGTGAATACAATCGCAAGAGTAACGTGACTTAACTCTACGAATATGAACGCCAACTCGTACCAACCTTGCTGAGCCTGCATCTTCCTCTGAATGTCTCTTTCGCTCGATCCCTTATATATAACAAGAGATGCTCAAGTAAAACGACACCGCAAAGTCCTTCAATTCAGTGGTCAGCATTCCTGATCCAGGCACGTGATTGCATTACGTCAAAGTGACTTAACGCACACCTCACCAATAGACAGCATTCTTTTATACTTGAGCTAATTCTCCCTTAAGCATGTGTGGGTGGTATCCCCGCATCTGTATCTGACATATTAAGCATCTTTGTTTCCTAACTTTATCCACATTAAGTCTGACGTAACATATCAGTTGAGGATAAAAAATTCAAAATATACAAATTCCATCAGATCATTTTGCTGATTCACGATCAAAGACCTACAGAAGATCAAAAGAGAAAACACGGTAATAGTCCATCAAATCTCGACCACAACCAGTTGAAACATTTGAGAGATGACAGGAATTTCACAAGGAAGCCAATTTATTGCTTAATATTGATCAGCGTTCGATTATCGGTGATCTTTGAGGGGATCAAACTGATTCAATCGAGTACTATAATTGACTGTTGTTGCTGGGTTAAATTTTGTGCGTTGTGATTCCAGGTGAGATGCCTGATTGCATTCACAGACCAGGTGCAATTAACACTCGCTCCATGATATGAGAATGCGCAGCTTTATCGGAATCATAACGTCATCACTGAAATTTTATGCTTTGAAAACTTGTACTTGGCATTTCCTGTGTTGATTAACTTGACTTCGAATAAATAGTTTCCACGGAAACCTCAGTCAACACTATTTACCAGCATCTGGTTAATCGCAAGAAGCAAATTGTATATCTCTTAACCTGAAGATTTTATTTTCAGCGAAATCGCAGACACTTGATGAACCTAAATTGAGATTGATGACATCGATTCGTGCCTCGAAGGCACCCTTAATGAGCAGCCTAAGAAGAACGCCATTACGTCACATATATATCTCATTGAAGATATACCAACACTTCGATACAGCGCGGTCTATAAATCGGTTATCATTCCCTTAGCACATCACAGCGATTCCTCGCGTGCGTGTACACAAATAAAGCGTCTGTTGAGACGAGACAGGCGGACCACAGCAACAAACATGAAATCCACAATTTCTTTCAGCGCCGTAGTTTGCAGCGTTGGCATGTTTCATTGTACATATGCATCGCTATATTTGATTGATCGGGATGTACGTGAATGAATACAATTCATGTATCGATATATCAAGGTTACCAGAACCTCGAGATAATTAAGGAATACAGATTATGCGTGATAACAAAACAATTAATGCTCCAAGGTGCAATTTGAGAGCAGCTGAAATCCACGAAATATTCAATTGTGTATCTATGGTAACATAGTTACTGATATAAGTGCATATATTTAATACGGTAACAATGGATCAGGGCGAGATGGTAATTGAATTGCGTGGTTCGTTACAAATCACTTCTCTATAAATACGATTAAACCTATAACGGGATTGCATAATATTACCTGTATTAATTAGGCACTTGCTAGCTTACAGATAGGTGCATGCAATCTATGTCTACAATGCATGTGTAGTGCACATAATTGTACCATATATGAATGAAACAACGCTGCGAAACTTGGACGTTTTTACATCATTACCGCGTGCAAGGACGGAATGCTGTTCAGAGCTGCCTCCATTTCCATATGCCTTCCATAGGACAAGGGAGGGAAACGGCTCTCACCTTATCAGGTATCAACAGAGTTAAAGCACATACGATGACGTAATGTATATGTGCATGTAGGCAGTACTACGTACTTAGTAATTGCTCTTTCATTTCACAGGTACGTTCAACCAACGGTGGGACGTCGCTTGTTGAATGTGCATCAGTGCACGCAGATGAAGCACATGGTTATTGCCATGGAAACCAATGGTCTTAGCAGAGCAGGGCTTTTGCATTCACCGAGCAGTGAGAAAATAAACACGGATATTCTCTCAGCAAAAGAGTTGAGTAAGAAGTTTGAGCAGGATCTAGATCGAGCTTCGCGAAGGCATGCAGACAAATCGCTACACTTTATAATCGATCACATGTTCAGCGAAAAAACCTGACCGACAATAAAGGCAAAACAAACAATAGCCAATAATCGCGCTTATGCAACGTGCTAAGATCAAAAAGAAATTATACATTTTCTTGGCATTAATGCAGTGAGTACGTGGCTTTAAAATTTACTCACAGATTACTGCAACCTGCATTAAGTCACTCATCATTTTCCCCAGTAACATCTCCGCTGATTCACAGTTCCGTTTACAGCCTAGAATCCTCGCAGTGCAGAATATAAATATCATCCATTTCTCTTTTGCCGATTCAGCGATATCCTTCTCCGATTCCCGCGAGTGTGCGCACCCTCTCCCCTTCCAACTCCTCTTCTTTCCCTTTCCAACAGTTCACAGCTATCTCGGAGGCAGCTGCTTCGAGCGACCGTCTTGTTCGGTTACCCCCGTCGTTACGCCACTGTATCGAGCGACTCCAATAATTAATTTGTAGCAATGAAAACGAAGGTTGCACAATACACCGACGAATTCTTGTAATGTCGTTTTCTCCTTGACCGTGGGGTGTCGCTCCGGTGTCAGGGAGGTAACCGCAAAACAGCGTGCGCACCTTGATTAGCAGCTGATTAGCGAGGACGTAACTCGGAATCCAGTTTATTTCTCTTGTCTGTTGGTTACAATAAGTGAACTGCACGTGAAAGGAATGCGACCGGTGCACTCAATGACCCTGCAGTAGGTGAGCGTCACCCGTGATTTAAACTTGCCCACTGGTGATGGAGCTGCTCCTCAAGGGAGAAATCAAAGGAACAGTGAAAGCAGTAAATTGAGACCATCAGGGTGAACTCTGACCCCTCCCCCTCCTCCTCCCACTTCACCTCTTCCCCATCGTGAGCCTGTCTTCCTGAATCCTGAACATGTTAGAATTATTCAAACTTTAGACACCCATGTTCACAGGAAATTCAAACCCTGCAGGCCTAATATATACCGTAATACCATCTTAATCTGGTTCACACGCAGAGCTGAGAGTACTAGCTAAGTACTAAAAAAAACCACTAACATTGATGAGAGAAGGTTCGCAGAGATTCACTGGAGCAAGAAGATAAATTTAGCATGATAAAGGTGCCACATGGGGTCAACGCCACCTCAAAGCAGCCTCCCTTCTGGACTCACCCCAACCCCTTCTCCTTCCCGCATTCTTTTCCATCTTTCCGGACCATTAAACGGGTGAATGATGTATGAATAGCCTCAACTTAACAACCCTAAATTATCTCTGTGAAAAATCACCTTTACAACTTTTTATATCAGAGCACCAAGTGTGTCTTGGTGAGCACTGAACGCAACTCTGGCTACGAAAGTAGTTTGATTGCTCAAATTATTCCTCGACATTTCTGGGTCTTCTCTTCCGCCTCTCGTCCAGTACACGCGTCGCAACCACAGAACACGATTCGGTGACGATTTTGCGGTTTCTTGCCCTGCGTGTGATGATACGTTGTTGAGCGGATCAGCTCGATATCCCTGTCCTTACTGAACGGTTTATAATGCGGTTAACCGCGATATGAATGCTGAAGGCATCGCTGAATTGATGATTTGACGTAGTCGCCCAACTTGATTTCTGGTGTCGCTCAGGGACGTGAAAGCAATACTCTACAAGTGCATCATAACTCACAAGTGCAATGCCAATTGAGTGCATCCACTAGCCATGGATGTATTTGCGTATTGATTACATTGAGTATCATTATTATTACAGCTGTTCATTGAAATTAAAGTGGGCCATGTGTAGAGCGGTGATGTCCCGTGTAGACAGGGGTTGTCCCGGTTACGTAAGCGGACAATGCAAACACCCCAATGGACTGAAATGGGTTGTTATATAATTGGAGGGGCGCAGAAATCTGCATGGGAAGGGGTGTGGGGGTGCTTATGGCTTCTTGTTATGTAACATGACCTCGCAGAGTAAAAATTGGAACGTCATACGAGCCTCCGCATCGCGATCAGTATTGATCAGCTGAGGTCACGCTGATTGAGGAGATTGATGCGGTAACAACGAGGCCGTTGTGGTAATCGATCATAACGCACTTCTCCTATAGCCATCATAACGCACACACTTGTACAAATTGTGATCTTGGACTTGGCAGATCATAACGTATTCTACGTCGTTGCTGATGCCGAAGAATGGAATGAATACCGACGGAACGAACTCAGCCAACGGCTGCTGTATACTTGGTGATTGCTATCGTTCTGCAGTTATAGGTCGCTTAGGAGGGACATTTCACTCGTTGAAGATCAACACTAATACCAGATATAACGCCATGTTCACGCAATATACACCCTACTTCATCATTTCAGTGCAAATTTATAATAACACATCATTTTCATAATATATAAAAGACCGACCGAGACACAAACAGCGCTTGGTCAGTGGTTTTAATTTTTCCCCCAAATTGGTTCGATTTGGTTCGCATATTCACAGAATTGTAATATATAGAAATGCAATA
>KB306314.1:80323-98091 GCA_000328365.1 Capitella teleta | reverse complement strand
CCGCATCACTGAAAGCTTAAGTAATGTTTCCATGCACTTTGTTTCGGGTATGCCAGATGATGAGATACACGTCGGTAGGCCATATGGCGGCTGCTGTATTATCTGGAATTCCAAATTAAAATGTAAAGTATCTCCGTTACCATGTGGCAACAGTAGAGTTTGTGCGATCAAAATCGATCTAAGTGATGGCCCCCTGCTGTTGATTAATGCTTACATGCCATGTGATACACAGGTTGCTTATCACGACAACCAATTAGTGTTTGAAGAAGTCCTGAATGATGTCGCCGATTTAATTCAGATCAGCAACATCGACAGAATCGTGTTCGGTGGCGATTTCAACACTGAATTGTCTCGGCGTGCTTCAACGCACACTCGTTCTCTTAATCAGTTTGTTACTAATGAGAGTTTATCTTTTCTCAGTGCTCTTTCATGCTATGAAGTTGACTACACTCACGAGAGTGATGCGCATGGGACGAGATCAACACTGGACCATTTCATTGTATCCAGTCAGTTGGTATGTAGCGTCAATCGCGTTCAGTGCGATCATAACGCACTCAGCTCATCTGATCATACAGCACTTTTACTATCTCTCTCTATTAGCATGCCGTCCATTAGCAATGGACAATCAGTCCCTCGGAGAGGCCCAGTGCCTCTCTGGCCGAAGGCCACTGATGCTCACATAGCAAACTATCGCAATTCTCTTAGCGAATCCACTGAGGATCTCACACTACCTTACGAAGCACTTCGATGTGATTCTCCCCAATGTACTGCTCATACGGAGACCATATTGTCCTACTATAATGCGCTAATCAGTCTTTGTCTTTCTTCTGGTCGCAGGTCTATTCCACACTCCCCCGTGTCCCGGTCAGGTAGCCGACGATCAGTCCCTTTCTGGTCGACGCATGTAAGACCCCTGAAAGATAGCGCACTCTTCTGGCACGCTATCTGGAAGTCATGTGACTCTCCCACCACTGGTGCTGTGGCCAATATCCGACGCTCTACGCGTGCAAAATATCATCGTGCAATTAGATACTTCAAACAAAATGACCAGCTTGCTCGTTTCACTCGCATGGGTGAATATTTTGTTAATCAGGGGCGTGATGATTTTTGGACTGAAGTGCAGAAAATGCGTGGCAACAATAGTGCCACTCCAACTATTGTTGATGATTGCCTGTCTGAAGATGATATTGCTCTTTGTTTTCGCGAGAAGTACAACACCCTGTACAACAGTGTTGGTTATGTCCCAGAAGAAATGGCCCGTTTGAGACAGGAAATCGAAGCCAATGCATGTCGTCATGAGGGAGAGATGTGCCCCTCTCATGTGCTCAGTTCCGATCATCTCCGCTTTGCTCCTAACCGTTTTCTNTGCTGTTTATCACTGACTCTCAACAGTTTGCTCGTGCATGGTCTTGTTCCAGATGAAATGGCTCTATCTACCGTTTCTCCGATTCCGAAGAACAAGCGCAAAAGTTTGAATGACTCTGATAACTACCGGGCTATTGCCTTAAGCAGTATAATCGGTAAGATGCTCGACAGGGTTCTGATCGAGAAATGTTCTGCTCTGTCTGATACATCTGATCTCCAGTTTGGTTTCAAGGCACGTCATTCTACCAACCAATGTTCGTTTGTTGCCAGAGAGATAATTGAATATTATCACAGCCGTGATTCTGATGTCTATATTACTTTACTTGATGCCTCTAAGGCCTTCGACAGAGTTGAATACACGGCACTGTTTCGCATTCTGATCTCAAAAAGTGTCTGTCCCATTGTGGCCAGATTTCTGCTGAACTTGTACACGCAGCAGCAGATACGGGTGCGTTGGGGTGCATCGCACACTGACAGCTTTGCCTCATCAAATGGCGTGAAGCAAGGAGGCGTACTGTCTCCGCTTCTCTTTTCACTCTATCTAGATCCTCTACTGCGACAGCTGGAATCATCTGCATTCGGATGTTGGATTGGTTTCCAGTACTGTGGCGCTCTTGCCTATGCTGATGATGTCGTACTAATTGCACCCACTCTCAGAGCAGTGAAGGAGCAATTGAAGGTATGTGCTCAGTATGCACAGACATACCAGGTATCTTTCAATGCAACAACAAGTAAATTGATTCCTCTATGCCGTAACGATCCTCTCACCTCTACAGCATTCAGTGTGAGCCTGATGGATGAGCCAATCGAATGTGCTGCACAGGATGAACACCTGGGGAATGTTATTGGGTTTTTTAATGAGGAAGAGGTTATTGATAATGTCATCAAGGACTTTAACAAAAGGGTCGGGATGATTCGGTCCCACTTTAAGTGGCTTGCTCCCGATTGTGCGTATCACCTGTTCAAATCATTCTGTATGCCTCTGTATGGGTCCGTTCTTTGGAACTTTTCACACCGGTCAGTAAATCGGTTTTACACTGCATGGCGTAAAGCTATTCGATACATACTGCATCTGCATCCGCGCTCTCACTCATGTTTTCTCGCTCCAGTCTGCAATGATGTTGATGTTGAAATTCAGCTACTGTGCCGCAACGTCAGGTTCCTTCGGTCTTTGGAAAGAAGCAATAACCGTGTTGTGCGGTGCTGCTTTCAGTTGGTTCAGAACGGCAGTCGCTCTACTGTTAGCCGCTCGTTCTCTAAGCTGTGTGACGTCACTCAGAAATCCCGTCATCATATTGTGGAAAGTGTTTGTCATCCTACTGCTCTGTTCAAAATCGGCAACGATCATGAGGAGATCGCTGGTTTGGTCAGAGATCTCCTTGCTCTGAGAGCTGGGTTGGAGCTGGACCAGAATCTGAGTGCTCATGATATCGAACTCCTGCGGGATATTAATTTCTCTATACGGGAGCTATGTACCCATTAATTTAATTTTTTTTTTTTTTTTTTTTTTTTTTTTTTTTCCCCACGGAATTATTGTTGTTATTGTTATTATATTCACTGAATTATTGTTATTATATTGAATTATTGTGATGTTCGATGAGGAACGAATAAACATATATATATATATATATAATTATAATGACTGCGCAATGTTAAAGCGCCTATTCACCACAGCTTGAAATTAAAGGGGAATCTATAACATTTAATGTGTCACGTATCCATGTGGGGATGACAATTACCTCTCCGTCTACCTGGACTACGAAATCTGTTCTTGCAATGCAAGGTACCTTTTGGACGGTTTAATTACGAACAACGAAATCGCTTGTGTGGTACCACTGGAGACGAAGAGCACCTCTCCACCAGAGGTCAACCATGGTATAATATTACGTAATCAATACTTATCACTGTGCAGACGATTTCAAAATTTCATCACGTGAAGGGGATTATGATAATAAGGTGGTAAACATGAAACATATGGCGCGTAATCAAATCGTTTGGATCCAAGGGTGACCATAATAAAACACCAGCATGTCGAGCCTTCGATTGATCTCTTCTGATCGCTACTCAGCAGCAGCATTCAAGCAAATGTTCCCCTTAAATTTGGTTTCAATTCTGACAGATCACCTGACCCCAATATATAAGCATTCTGGTAGTTTTATGGCTTAAACATTCATAATTTCAGAGATAGGGAGAGGGAGGAGGGAGGAGCCCGTATTTTAAATGTGACATGTACCAGTATGTTGAGGGCAGTCACGGTTTCGGGACCAGGCGATGAAGGTCAGAGTACAGATGCAGACGGAAAGTACTCAAAGACGACACACACACACATGTCATCTTTACGACTGTTAAGAAGGACGAGACTTCAAGTTGCGCATTTTTAAATTGTGTTTATATTCAGTCGATTTGTATTGAAATGCTCGCTCGCTGATCAACTTCACTTCATATCAACGACCGAACGATTGATAAGACACCGTTAACCAGCGAACGCACATCACAGCGACTGAAGGATGCACGCGATTGGAGTGATCGTTCTGCTTATCGGATTACGTCATCACGTGGCTGCATTGACGGAGGCAGAGAAAGAGTTAGAAGGTGAATGTCTGTAATGAATCGGGTATTTCTATTTTTTTTTTTTTTTTTTTTTTTTTTTAAAATATATTACATTTCCGAGCGCGACAAAAATTGGTGATTTTATGTGATAATCAAAGGATTCTTTGTGTGCTATATAGATCCATTCGCGTGATTTGATATACTATAATTGAAAATCGGTTGTTGTTATTATTATTGGTTTATAACATTATATAATATGGTTGTCAACTCTGAATTAGGTGCTGCCCAATGTTATAACCAGGAGTACCCACAGTACAGATTAAGGAATAAAGTACCCTTTGAAAGAGGTGAATTACGAGTGAGATGTGGTTCCTTACATGGGTAGAGTGCAATGGATTTAATTATTATAATTGACATATGCTAATTAATGCCATTGTTGTCGATACTCTGGCCTCTACGTACTTGCGCGTGCTCTATTTTACATGTTTTTCGTTCGCATTCGTAAATAATCTTTTTTTTTTTTTTTTTTTTTTTACGAGTTACTAAGTATTTTATCGTGTGCTTAATCAATCATTGCTTCCCTTTGGCTGCAACAAGCGGTTGTCAACGCTCTCACAAAGGGAGCAACAATTCAATCACTAATTGAACTTACTCGTTCGAGTACCCGTGTTGATTTTAATGTAATTACACTTCAAATAAATCAAATCATCAGCGACGAGAGACAGACTAGTTGAATCATAGATGTAAAGGCTAGATTATTGTATTATATATAACAGATTGGACAATGTTCCTGGAGAAAAGTGGCTTGTCTTGGGTTAAGGCCCACTCACTCACTCAGTGATATGGAAATTTCCTTGTCTATATTCCTATCAGGGGACCTGTGTGTACCGACAACTTCGTGGTTGTCAATAAGCGACTCGAGTTCCAGGTCGATTCACAATTCTTAGAAACATTGAAACCCTGTCTTAAATCAAGAGATGTAAACGTCGAATTTTACTTATGCGAAAAATTGGAAGAAAAAAGAAAAAAAAAATTGCATCATCGTTGTTATAGGTGCACCAATATATTTATGACATCTACAATGTACAATCAAAGCCTTATAATTGAGAAAACTATACTTAGCATAGTTATAATACGGGCGACCACCTGTGTCAAATTCAGGTGCTGTGGTCGATGGTTTGGTGAATGAATTCTGGGAGTGGCGCTTGGCGGAGAGTCCGGAGTATGGCACCAAGTACGGGTTGCATGAACACGACGGCCGGTTGGAAGAGTATACCGAAGAAGCATTCAGCAGACAAATGGTACATGATCTGAGCATCAATCCTTCTCTCTGTATCTGTGTGTCAAAGGTCAAAGCCGAATCCATGCTCGGTCAAGTCAAGGCGATCAGAGAGAGCGTACTTCCCATCCAGCAACTGTTCAGCAAACGGATTTTGCAGCACAATCTTCAAACTTACATAAACGGGTATCCGTACAGAAGGTGCGAGATTTTTTTTTTCAAATATGTTTCAGTTGACTCTCATTGCATTAATTTTTGTTTCATCAGATTCAGCATGTACAACTTCTTCACAGCTATGACTAGCGCCAATCCGACTGAATACTGGGCAAGACTCATCAGTCAGATGAAATTCCGTAACACTGAGGATTACGAAATGCTTCTTTCTAGATACAGAGTCCTACCATTACAGGTCTGCCATCTGTGTGTACTGAAATTATTGATTTTTTTTTTTTTTTTTTTTTTTTTCAGTTTGAACAAATGATAAAGCTCATGAAAAAAGCTGTGGAATCTGGAACCCAACAGAACGCGATTTCTTTTGTATGTTATGATCACGGAGACTTCGACCAATGAAGAACTCAATTTTTCCTTCTTAGTCTGGAGCCGTGGAAAGTATGGATGTACAATTAGAAGGAGAGGTGAATGAGACGCTGTTCTATGTCCCTTTTAAACAATTTCCGGAAACCATGGACGAGAGTACCAGGTGCGTGACTTCCATGTGCAATGCATACCTTCATATTGATGACGGTCATACATTGAAATGATTTTTCTCACCTTAATTTGTTTTCCATGTAAGGTAAACTTACTTCTAGTGTGGCTTTGATGCCATTTTAAATTCACAGTACAACAGTGGTTTCGGTGCAAATAGAACTTGACGGTGCAGTCGATATATAATACATATCTTTATTCATACACACAAGTGGTATAAAATGAACAAAAAAATAATAATAATAATAAAAATAATAAAATAAAATCCACAATCATATATAGAAGACCTCTGTTTGTTTTGAACTCGTAAATAACAGGTGATAGAGGATGCACTCAAAAAAGACAAATACGCCTTTTGACTGATATATAGTGTTTTAGGCAAAACATTTTCTGTGGGCTAATTAATTCCTAGACACACCGAATATCTTCTCGCGTTCGATTTCAGACTGTGATGACGTGATAATTAAGTAATTCTCCTATTATTAACAGTGAAAGCCGTCGAGTGAGCATATCTTTCAGCAGTTCTCATAAAAGAAATCTCGCACTCATCTCGTTTCAAGCTATTCTACCCGAGCACGAAATACGTATTATAATTTGTCTTGAATGTTAATTATTCAATTGACAGAATTTCTCAAAAAATGTTATCTCGTCACTCAAAAAACATATACAGAATCGATTTAAAACTGTGTTCCGAATTGAGCAGAAATCCTCTTCAATTAATATTATGTCTGCTTCACTAAATATAAACCACAATCATAACGCATTTCGGAAAACCCATAATCATAACGCACTTCACCCTAAGGGAGCGTCTCCTCGCGGAAGGCGTTCGCCTCATCAGAGACCAAGTTCGACCAGCGATCCGTGAGTTGAGGAATTTTGTCGCAGAAGTGAGAATTTAGAAATCGTGATCTAATGATATATATCAGAAATGTTCATTTCAGACGCTGATACCGAATGCGCGACCCGGGTTGGGAGTCGGTTCATTGGACGGCGGCAGCGAATTCTATCAACAGTGTGTTGAATGGCACACCACAACCAAGATGACTGCGCAGGAGATTTATGATTTAGGATTGGCAGAGATTGAGAGAATATCAAAAAAAATGCGAAAGGTCTGATAATTTTAAACTCGACTACTAGAGTTTGGGACAGTTAAAAGCTTCTAGTCGCTGAAATAATAACTTTACATGTAAATGTGTTTAACATAGATACCATTGGGGAGTTCTTTGGCCACAAGTATCAAAGACTAAGGACCTAATCCTGCGGCTGGATTATTAGGTGGAGATCATGCGATATGATACCCTCAACAGATAATGGCTGCAGATAGCTTCAATGGCTCCATCAGAGACTACGTCGAACACCTGAGAAGTGACCCAGGTAACTTCTATGCGAGTAGCGACGCCATGCTCCGCGGTTACCAGGAAATCGTCAACAAGAGTCACGCCGCAGTGGCGCAGATTCTCCACCACGTTCCTGGTCTTCAAGTCGAGTGAGTTCGTCCTCTCAGAGCGCCTAGAACGGTGCCGATTTCGTCCTTTTCAGGGTGCGACCGAATCTCAATCCTCGCTCGACGGGGGGGTTTTACGCCGACCCTCGGCTAGACGGGACAAGACCTGGAATCTTCTACGCAAGCGTTGCAAATGCCCACACAAAGTGAGCTTATTTGGTTATTTGGTGTAGATTGTGATTTGTTCATTTAGGCTGACGATGGGCATGACCTCTCTTACCTGGCATGAAGCGGAACCAGGTCATCACACTCAGATGTCCTTCGCTATCGAGCAAGACATTCCTGACTTCAGGATAGCCATCGAGTTCAGGAAGTACACGGCTGTCCCGTTCAATTGGCCTTTCATGACTGCGTACATCGAGGTCGGTGATCATCATTATTGTGTCAATAACTCAATATCATGGTGTATATATTCTGATGATCTGCCTCTCCATGCAGGGCTGGGCCATGTATGCTGAAGGACTTGGGGAAGAGTATGGGGCTTACACAGACTCAAAGATGTTGTGAGTCCATTTCGCTGTTTCCTCTAATGAAATGATCTAATCATTCACTCAGATTCGGAAGATATGCTCAAGAAATGCTCAGAGCTGTTCGTCTTGTTGTTGATCCTGGCCTTCATGTTTTCGGGTTTGTATTACATATTTGTGGTTAAAAATTTGCCATGAGTTTAACTGCTGTTATTAGATGGACGCTTAATCAAACTGTTGAATTCATGGCAAATTACACCATTCTCTCGGACAAGAGTTTGAGGAACGAGATCCGACGGTACATCTCGTGGCCTGGACAGGCAACGGCCTATAAAGTGGGTGAGCTCGAAATTTGGAGATTAAGAAGGCTGGCTGAGAACGCGCTAGGTATGCTTGCAACCAGATGGTCATCCTCAATGGTGTATTCTTATTCTAATAGGTGCCAAGTTCAACCGAAAGGACTTTCACACTCGTGTGTTGGAACTTGGCCCAGCGCCACTTTTTGTCTTGGAGGACCAGATCGAATCTTGGATTAATGAGACCCTGATGGAAACTTCTTCTGCTCACTTCGTCGCCAATGAGACACTTTTGATTCTATTCGGCGTTCTGTGTTTCTATGTTCTGCAATAAATTTTATTCTAATGAGCAAGGTTTCCACGGACTTTAGTTGCTGGTCAACTTTGGCTGATATGAGTAATGCTATCACGAAAGCCGTGTTTAATGTCATATGTCATACCGTGAGGTGAAGCCAAACTGAAGTCAGCATGGAAAAAATATATGTGACTGATTTCCCAAAGAAATCTTATCATTTTATTTTATTTACCATTTATTTATTTACCATTTATTTAATTTCTTTGGATTGTTTCTGTTTGATGTTATTGTCTTTTGATGTTGGTGTTTCCTTGTTGGGCGATAATTCAATGCGGACACTGCACTGTTGCTAGGAGACGATGGGTGCAATGTTGTTAATTTGAAAATACTGCACCAACACTGCCCGGCGTAGAATTCTCCTGTCGGCGCGTGGTGCCGAGGCTTTTTGAAGTCTGTGTCTTCTGTTTGTATGAGACCCATGCATGAACAGTTGCACATGCAACAGTTGCACATGCAATGAGGGGAGCATAATCACTTTCTTGTTTTATGTTTTACTCACTTTTGATCACACAGCCATGGTTGTCATGCCTATGGTTTAACAAAAGCTCACGCTGATAACATTGGTCCAATAAAACTCATAAAAGCATTCAATGGAAAAGCTGAGTTATTTCCAAGCACTTTTGGGTGGAACCCTTCGACAGCCGCATTAACCTGGTGTAAAGCTACCTTCTGCGAGGAGAGGCAGCCCTTCCGATTTTTAGAGAAATTTAACCTCGCAAAGAAATTTTCGCAATCTCACAGCCAGTGCCTAATAATAAATTATAACGATTTAAAATATTCTATGCAGCATTAAAAAAAATATATATATATAAAAATAAAATAAAAAAACGTCGGATTTTCGCCAACCACACCATGTGATTATTAAACCTGTGTCTTGGATAGATCGGCATTGTACGGATTCAGAGACACGCGGTCGGCACCAACCTCCTTTCCACCACTTTTGGTCGAATCCATTTAGATCGGTAGTGTGACTGTGTACCAATTGCATGTGCACCTTGTAGCATGGGAATTGACCCTTAGGGACAATTGCTGTCAAATATGTGCCTTTGTTGGCATGGTGATGTCAATGGAAGCTTGCGAGACATAAACTCCGCTAATCGCGAGTGATGTATAAATACAGATTTCTTGAGAAACGGGATTTATCAGGATCGATGTACCTGCCATTTGCACTATGGTGAGAAAGAAAGCGCTCCTCCGATAATGCTAACAGACGCATTGTGTTGCGCAAGTGTAAGCCAAAATTGGACTATTGTACCACGAACCAAACCTTGTGTAATTAAACGTTGATTTATTGAAACAACTTGCCCTACTTCATGGATGGAGTAGGCGGCATCATTGTAGAATCTATAAGAGACATGGAATGCGAATTCATTTGAGTCATTGGTCCCAGAATAGGATAAGGATGACATGAAATTTCCTTAAGCACTCGTATATTAAGTAGATAAACAACTTAAAGAATGACGTCTGTTATGGAATTCCCAAATGCTCGGTTGCGGAACAAATACGTTCGCAGGGAGTGGAATTACCTCTTGACTTTTTATTTCTACGAATAAAGTTGTCTTACGCAGAACTTAGACAAAAACATTGACGCAACGCGTGCGCGTCTTCATAAATTATCCAGTAACGAGAATTAAGCGAATGTTCCTCGTCGATATTCTCAGAATCGTAGCCTTGTTTCTCGGTGTCATTTTGCTATAAATATCATGTGACTTTAGCGCTGTAACCATATGAAGAAAGGTGATAGCTGGTAATGGTGTGTGTGTTGACTGCATTTAATCATGAAAGCACTGTGAATATAAGGTTTAACATACATTTCATATTTTGCAAGGAGTCTTGATCATGAAGCATTGCTATTCACGCCTCGATCAATCATTTCTGAAATGATCTGTGCTTCGTAAACTGGGATTTAGATTTACTATTGTGAAGATGAGACGAACGGATGGATTAATAATTTTTCGAGATTCTCTGCGTCAACTCAAACCTGGAGAAAAACATGTGTCCCAAATCCGGGTAACAAGATTGTGGCAAAAAGTTCCAAGGTGTTTCCTCGCGCAGAATGCAGATTTGTGTTAGCAGACGGAGGATAATTGCGAATTGGGGAGCAGACCAGATAGCCGTAGATTCCGGAATAACTCAATCGCCGCCATGCTCTAACATTTGCTCCTTAAACAGGAAGACCTTTGCAAATGTTACAATATTTGAACGCGTTTTTTCTTCTTTGTCACATGCGTTCAGACTTATCGTTTTGCGTAACGATGCTAATCCTAGGCCTACACACAATCCTTCCTTGTCACTCACACGCTGTTTCCAACGTGAATATGGTAACATGGCGATATGACCATACACTGCAAACCCAAGTCATCTCTAGGAATCAACTGTCCAATAATCTCAGTATAGCTCACTCCGTCCAGAATCTGTTGCAGCAATTGCCTTTCTTTCTACAGGCAAATGATGTTGTTCAAAATGCGAGTCTAAGTGGCATTGATGAATAGGTGATTGAAATGAACAGGCTTCGTTCGCGTGACCTTGGCTTCAGACAAATTAGCTGAGATGAACTGATGGGCGATGCCTGTACATCAGTCGTTTGTTTGAGTCTGTTGTGACCTTCCAGCCGTGTGTTGAATGTCTTACAGTCATGTTTGTGTTGGTGGGTTCAGTTCAAGGAGACCGGACGACGAGGCCATCTCCGTTAAAACTTCGAAAGTAGATCCCTCCGAATCTCAATTGGTTACCATGCTTTGTATCTCAAACCTCTGCTTGTAGAGCCCAACAACATGCTAATGATCATTATCAAGGTATATGTTTTGCCTGTACTCTGATATGGAAGATGGAAGGATTCATGGGTGACCGAGGGCGTCGTACCAACAGGTGTTATATTTCTTCCATTCCTCGCTTCGAATCGTTTAAATGTATAAAATTACAGCAGCGTGCAATCTTAAAATAGCGTGCTGCAATAATGGTGGTTATTTGTATCCTCTGATATATATTTTCTTTTTGCATTAATTATAAAAAGTGCACGTAGTTATAATTACCATTTGTCAAAAGAAAACAAAAATTTAAAATAAAAGCAATTTAAAATCAGTCGTAGGACGTGAAAGATGAACATAAATTTCAATTGTGTTTGAATTGAGATTAACTAAGTGACAGGCCAACCTATCTCAGATGTCAGATTAAAACATCAGATGTCAGATTGAAGCAAATAATAATAGCAATATGTTTCTGGCATTGACACTCCTTCTAAAAGAACCCGCAGATATCTTTCGATCTCGAACGATTTTCTTCAAAAAGGAACTCAGCAACAACGCGTGATGGTTCTGTTCATTTCATTTCGGATTCATCAACACGAATCAAATGTGGCATATTCACAATGCATTGTGCAACGAGGGTGCCGCTCCCTAATCTCGGCTGACAGCTGATTTCATTCACTGAACACGGTTCTTCCCTCCGTTGAATAATGGAAATGTTCCACGCACTCCCAAAATTTGCACAATAATTATACTTGGCGCTAAGATAAATAAATCAACGTCGTAAGCGGCTTTTGCACAATGTTACCGCAAACCCCCGTGTGGTACAACTGAAGTGAACTGCGTCGGCTCGTCTTGGTTTCTCAGCGGTCGCTGTTTCAGGTCTTGATGTTGAGGTTTCCGAGTGCTGACCAAACACCACATCGTCCCAATAGTTCCGCAAACAGCAGCTGCTCCTGCGAACGACATGGCGAGGACCTTCCACAAGGATTGAGCGACTCCGGTTGAGATCAAGAAGAACACGAAAGCGATGACGACGAAGACCAAAGACAGAGCGATGAACAACAGAGGTTGTTTGTACTCCAAAGAACGCAAACACTTCATGCTAGTCCTACCGCATGTTTCTACTGTGGTATTCGACTGCAGTGACCCAAGTGATGATCCTCCGAGGGGGGAACTTGTTCCTTGATAGCAGCGCTGTTGTAGGGTGAGCAAGAACAGCGCATGAAGCCAACAGCGTTTCACTCAAGGCGCTGTTTGTTTTTTTCGTTAGCTAACGTTGATTCGGGTAACAGCTTTGCGTTGGGGTCCTATATATTATTTTCCTGTGGTGGGGTAAGCACTAGGAAATATATTTACAAATGTATATTTAGTCGGATTTAATTAAGGGATGTGTACAATACTTTTCACCTATGACGGATCCGTGTTGTTTTTGTTTTTTTGTTTTTTTGTTTTTTTTTTGTTTTTTGTTTTGTTTTTGTTTTTTTTTGGTTGTGATGCCCTGAAGTACTCTTTAAATAATCCATTCGTTCTTGAACTAATATTATTAAAATAATAAAAGTTACTCTACAACGTCTACTATCCATCTTAACATACGTGTAACATGGGGATCTCCTTTTATCAGCATTTCTACCATTCCCATGCACACAAGCGCTACTTATGACCATCATACCCCGCCATGGGGCCGTGATAAATGGTCCCCACCCCTCGTTTGAAGACAGTCTGAATGGAGCCATCCAGCCGTCGTGATCCAAACACGACAATCTCGTTGGATAAATCGCCGCAGCCATAAAACGCGCTCCTACTCCACGACATCCTGCAATGAATAATAACGCTGATCCCGTGGACACGTCGACGCTCATCATTCCAGATCTTCTTCACTTCTAATGAATCACGTGGGGTCGAAAGCGGATCTCAACAGTGTATCATTCGGAATTATTGGCAGCATCAGCAGCTGCTTTTTCCGGCACCGGCATCGCTAAATTCTGAATTATTAAATTTCGTAAGAAGGAAATTTATATTACATATTAAGTCTGTAGCTTAGTGGGTCTTTTATTGCCTTGTGCTACAGGCTTAGTGGATAATGTTATACGCATGACAGAGAAAAGGAAAACAAATTAACGCATGCAGTGCTAAAAGTTATTTATTCAATAAAATAATGTGATTATACTTATGTATGGTAACTGTATACAAAAATGTCTACATGGCATACAGAAAACTACACTGATTTTCATACACTGTTATTATAACTTTAACATAGAGAATAACCCTCAACTACATCTCCACGAACGGAGTAGTTGTCGTGGTCAAAGGTACGATTTTCTTGATGACCACTATTTTGGGCTTGTACACCTGGTGGTCGTCATAGTGACCATGGCCTCCTTTATCATGCTCTTCGAATTCGTAATGTTTTGGTTTCTTGTATCCATAGCTTTTAGGCTTCTCATAACTATCATGTTTCTCGTATCCATAACCATCGTGCTTATCATAACTTTCCTGCTTCTCGTATCCATAACTCGGCTGCTCATATCCATAACCATCATGCTTATCATAACTTTCCTGCTTCTCGTATCCATAGCTCGGCTGCTCGTATCCATAACCATCATGTTTATCATAACTATCATGATACCCATCAGGGTGGTCTTCATAACCGCTATTATGCTCAAAATAGTCATGGAAATCATCTCCGTGGGACTTGCTGTACCCATACCCATGATCCGAACACTTAGCCCCTTGATGTTCATGTAGTCCAAAGAAGTCGTCATGGTAATCATGGCAGTCATCATCATCATACGACTTTCTACTCTTCTTCGCTCCGCGGTAATTATTCACAATCTGATACTTTTTGTCGTGATGGTGGAGGAAGTCCAGATTGTGTTCCCCTTTGTGTGGATCGTGTAGACCGTAGGCGATCTGCAGATCCTGGTAGTCATGGGCGTGGTTGTCATGGTAATCGTGCTCGTCCACCGTCGTTCGGATCACCTTCGTTCCGTAGCCATAGTGTTTCTGTAGATCGACGTCGTGATATTTCTCCTCGTACTCATGCTGGTCATGACTGTCGTAGATAATCTTAGGTTTGTGTTTGAAGACTTTGTATCCTGTGGGAAAGTAATGTTATTGAAAGTGGAAATGGCATTTCAAAAGGGGATAAACTCCCCATTACAAAGGACAATTCAGACACTAGTGACCAACTGCTTTAGTAATTAGTATAATTATATGGTAAAGGTTTTAACCAACAGCAGCAGAAAATCTCAAGAGATTCAAGTGGAAAGTTCTAGGAAGGTTATGTGCATCCATGTAAAAAATATCTTGCTAGTATACTACCAAATGACACAAATATAGGGACACATCAACTAATTTTGCAGTTATTGCGTTTTACGTGTGCATAAAAATATATACATATTTTTACCAAACCATCAATCAAGCTTTGTTCCCTGCGCACACAAGGGCATAAATCCCAACAGCAATACAAATATAATGAAGATACTTTTTGAGATATATGAGTCTTCTATATACTGCACATATGCACATTTTGCCAGAGGATCAGATTAATCCAGAGTACAGAAAGTTGAACTTGAAAGAATGGCTTAGTTTTTTTCTGGCTCACAAATTCGCTGTTCAAATTACTGCCAGAATGGCCTATTCCTATTACTGTATGCCATTGGCTTACGAGGAGCCATGGCAACAAAGTAACTCGATACGAGGAAAGCATTTGATGCCGTTCGAAACAGAGGCATAAGGTGGGGTTTTGCCCCTAATGGCTGAATCCTATATAGCACCAAAAAACGCGGTTAAGTAAAACCGCAGATAAACTGCTCGCCCGCTTTAATCAATTTAATGGCTTTCACACGTCAAAGAGAACCTCTGATTGCTTTGAACTAGTAACGGAGGATAGAGGATGCATCTCAAAAGACAAATACGCCTTTTGACTGACACATTTTTAGACAATACCCTTTCTGATGGCTAATATGAGAGGTTTAAATCTCACTTTCTTCTCGCGTTCAATTCGAGACTGTAATGATGTGATAAAATTAATTGTCCTATTGTTAACAATAAGAGCCGTCGAGTGAGCAGATCTTTCAGCAGTTCTCAAAAAAAGAAATCTCGCACTCATCTGGTTTCAACCTATTCTGCCTGAGCAAGAAAGTCGTAATTCGAATTTGTCTCGAATATTATTCTCAGTTGATCAAATTCTTCAATATTTGTCTCTCATCACTCCAAGAAGCCCAAATAGAATCGATCTAAAACGTTTCCAAAATGAACAGAGGTCCTCTCTATACATGCGTGATCAGTTCATAATTATGCGGTTTTATATTAAACCACGTTTTTCATTGTTACAAATTTCGCCTCTCAATCTTTTGAGGAAGAAAACCCACAGAAAGGAAGTCGGTTAAACGAAATCTTGTTTTAACAGACACTGACTGACCTGTGTGTTTCTTGTAAGGAACAGCGTCTGTCAACACGCACAGGAAGCAGAGTCCGATTATGTTAGGTAGTGCTAGCATCTTCAGCATCACTTTGGAGAGGAATGACGTGAAGTGGGAAGTAATAAGTGGCCATGGGAGTTTAATTGACGTGTGGGAGCTTCCCCTGGGGCACGCGTGCAAACGGATGCTGTTTTATAATAATTGATGCATTGATTGTCCTATTGTTGCTAAAGTGTTCTAATTATTTAGTAGTGAAAAGAAGCTAAGTTATGTGCATTTCACTGGCAGTGATTGATGACATAATTAATTACTTTAATATGTTTACTTTTTGTTCTCACATTATAGTCATGTATTTTTGGAACGCCAGGAATAATTTTCAACACATTCCAATTACATGTAAATTAAAATTTTCAAACACGGGAATTATGATGCCTGGATTTTACTATTCTTTACATTTTTATTTGTTGGCAACAAGAAAATGACATGCTTAATCTACCCTGCCTCTGCCGTGTGTTATTAAAATTAACTTTTTTTTTTTTTTTTTTTTTTTTTTTGCACCTGTAAAAAAACTTACTATAGTTCTGCTCAGCTTTTCATTTTGCTGAACCGGTTGCTGGTAATTGGCATAATCAAACTTCCGTAATTTTATAGCTTTCGGTTTAAAATTTGAAACGTCCCCCTGGGCATGACAGTGTGGCATATGTGCGCTGTTCTAATTGCACCATTTATAATTGCATTAATATATTTGAAATTGGAAATTGTATTTAATTTCAGAAAATCATTCAGCCTTGATGCATAAACAGGCTGGAATAGCTCTCATCACATAGGCGTAGTTAGGGCGACACGAGCCTAATCTAAGTTGCACCAAGTGCATTATAAATATTTTCTTCGAAATATACTGAATTCTAATAACTAGTTAATTTTGATATCTAACTCTCTTAAAATATCAAAAGCATTTGGTCAATATGATGCATCTAATTATATTATACAACGCATTAAAGCGTATGCACCATTGCGTTTTTTTTAATGAATGAAATTATTATTAATTATTATTATTATGTATAAACAGGCTCGAAATTTATGTCGAGGAAAAATCAAATCATTTATCAGAAATCTTATAAACCAGCTAAATATACTCACACATACTCACTCAGTATAATCGCGATACCCCTATACCTACAGTCTGTCTACTCTAGCAAAAAAACAAAAACAAAAACAAAAACAAAAAAAAAACGAACACACGATGCGATGCAGAAATTCTCCGCATCACTCCAACAGGTTGTGATGGTAGACTGCCGGAGCTGTAGTTAGTCTACTCACATTGAAAAGGGAGAGCCAGTGGAGTCAGCTTCAATGTTTATTCAGCATCAGGTCCAGGAGAAACGTGCTCGAGACTCGGATGAGACTCTGCTTATGAGGCTGAGGAGCTGCCCTTATATATCCTGGGGATACGTGGGGAGAGCCATGGCCAAGCCCGATGGGCCCTGTGGATAGGGGCAAAGTCCAGGCTGATGCAATCGCCGCATGGCTGATGCAATCGCAGCACGTCTTTGCCCCTCGCCCTGTGACATCCCATCGCCTTCTGGAAGCTTCCAGAAGGATCTTGAATGTTCCACAAGCGAAGCCTGGCCTGGTGTAACATGATAGCTGGGGCCACTGAGTACACGAGTAGCTGAGCGATATATGGGGTGTAAACAAAGAATATACATAGCTATCTGCTACACCACTCCCCCCCTTTTTTGATAAAGGCCACTTTATCACAAAAAGGTAAGCTAAAACAACTAGTAAATACAATCAGTAACAATCAGTAACAGCTATCATAATTATGGCGGGTAAATATACGGGGTCAAAAATAAAACCTAGGCAGCACCTCGCAAATAAAAAAGGTATACAATAAACCGGATAACATACGTGCATAAAAAAAAAGTAATAAACACATCAATAACATATTAACAGAGTTCTTGTTCAAACCGGCACCTCGTTGGAAAACAAACCAGGGTACTCGGTTGACACATCGTTCTTCCCTTTGGTAAGCGAGTTCTGCGTCGTTGGCAGCACCAAAGCAGTAGGTTGTCG
>KB306314.1:28137-61382 GCA_000328365.1 Capitella teleta | reverse complement strand
CCGCTATCAGTCAAACCCTTTTCTTTTTCTTTTTATTCACAACATCGTCATTAATTGCATGTGACTTTCTTCCGGGGGAGCCCTGTAACGGCTTAATCGAGCCGTCCCGCCGGTAGTTAACTGGCGCCCGGCCATGCAGGTGGTTAACTGGCGCCCGGCAATGCAGGTAGTTAACTGGCGCCCCGCCATGCGGGTTGTCACCCGACGTACGGCCCTTATAAGGGCCAGCGAACGAGAATAAAGTCAGTCGTCTTCACCGGACCCAACGTGCTTGCATCGTTCCTTCCGAGCTACACGCTACAAGTTGAAAAAATGGCGTAAAACAAGGCGGGGTACTGCTTCAAATTTTATTTTGTATCTACATGGATGAGCTGATTGAACGGTTTGAAAAATCAGGCATTGGTTGTCATTTAGGAAATAGGTATGTCGGGGCTTTGGCGTATGCCGATGATCTCACTCTATTTGCCCCAATTAAGTCATCGAGCGGCTCAAACAATGATTGCCATTATTTTGTGAAAAATTTGCCTCGAAATATGACGTTTTGTACAACCCCTCCAAAAGCGTATTATTATTGTATAACTGTAATTCCAATGTGAACATTCACTTGAATAATATCGTTGTTAAGTTTATGAAATCTTGTAAGCATTTTGGTGTAACTATTGGCGGGAATGCAAGCATTAAAAAATATAGAAAGATCTGCTCAAAGAAAGATCTTTTACAAAGAACAAATATCATGTTATCTAAATTTGGCCACTGCACTTGGTTGGTTAAAATAGATTTATTTCGATCGTACTGCTGTAATTTTGTTGGTTCTCCTCTTTAGAATCTAAGTGAAAAATCAATACAATATTTAAATTCTAATTTGAAAAAAAATGACGAGTTAAATATTTATTCCATTCTTAATGTCAATGCCGAATGTATTTTCTCAATTGAACAGTCGCGGTTTGTAATTTTTTTTTCAGATTGTATGAATAGCAGGAACCCTATTGTTTCGTAGGTAGCAAACGTCAGCCGCAAGTTAAAGTAGTAGTAATATAAAATTACAAGATACTTTTGTCTTTTTCGTAAGCTGAATTATTATTTCAACCCCTAATAATGTTTTAATATTATTGTAATACACGCATTAATTATCGTTTATCTGAATTCTAGTTCATCATATCTGGAAATTGATTTTCTCTGTGCTAATAATACCTGTTTAGCTCTGTTCAGTTCATATTCTCATTGATTTTCATATACTTTTAAGATATAATATATAATGTAGTGCACATGGTCATTCAAGCCTCCTTACCTCTTGTAACACTTAATACCTTGTTCAAAAAGTTCTCGGCTTAAAAACGCGTAATCACAGAACGTTGAAATTTGACTTGAATATTGTTTAACTTTCCAGATAAAAATTGCAAGCATTGGATTTCAAAGGTAGTCGCGTGATCATCTTCAGCACCAATTTGAGTCATGCAGGGGTCACCAAAATGCGGCAAACTCCTGATTTACGAGCTAATTCAAAATCGATTTTAAACTATAAATCATTGACGGATTTCTCCGATGTTTTCCTCATATAGACGCATCAAAGCAATATTTGAAAAATAATGTGTTACATACCCGACACGAGTTTTCTTACTACACCATTCTGAAAGCTGAAAACACATCAAGGCCGATGCATTTCTCTAATATCGTACGTTAAGGGCTCCAATAAATTTAACAACTGCCTCAATACAAAACAAAATTATACATGTTTATTGAAAAAGATATTTTATTAGTCAAAGGCGTTCAACATGAGAATGGTTCAAAGTTCGTCATGATTTTCGGCTGCTTCCGCTTGCAAGGCAGGAAAAGTTTCCAACCAATAATTCATATGCTCTGCTTGGTAATTCTGCTTAACTTCTAAAACTGGACCAATTTGCATGTAGCTATTTTCTTCCCTAAGCTCTGGCCATTTGGGGAGACCATCACCGGACGGAACCCTGGATAAAAGAGAAATAATGCAAGCACAACTAAGTCAAACCATAGTCTTACCCAGTCTCCGCGAATGAGGTAAAATATTGCATCATAGCATCCTCTATCCTCTGACCCTCCTCAAGATTATCCTCAGGATATTCTAATCCATAACTTTTGGTCGCTTCAGAGAAACCAAAAGCAAAAATAATGTCGTCCCCGTGGTCAGCTAAGATGCCTTCTGGTTTGTTGGAGTAGAATGGTCTTCCATGGAAGTCGTACAAGTAAACCTTTTGGTGGCCAAACTCTGTCAAAATAATGGGTATTAGTTCACACAATGCTATTAGACCATATTCTGAATTACCCATCGCTTTCAATGCAGTGTTATAGGTAGCTTGCGTTATTATGCAATCACCAACCAACTTGGTCAAAGCATACGTCATCTGCTCTGGTGACTCGCTGTCTTTTATGTACACCTTGAGTGCTTCGTCAATCAAGGCTGGATTGATTGTCATTCCAGGCATGAAAGCTGCGTAGGCAATAGAAACACACTCTCTGCAATGAGGAGGTATAATTTAAAGCAAGTGATATGAAGGAGTTAGATGACAAACCTGAAACTGCTGTAATTCAAGTTTGTAATATCGACATGGGAAAAGAACATTTGGCCCAGCATGAAACCTTCAACAAAAGTGAAGCCGGCCAATAAATCAACGCCCTTCTGGAAAAGTCCTTTCTCCATCAGAGCCAGGGGAACATCAGTGAAATATTCGTTATCTACAACAGGATTGAACTCCATCGACATTGTTGTAGCGTTTACAATTTCCATAGCTGGCTTGCGAAGCAGACAGTTGGTCAACTCCTCGGTGGTCGCATTAGGGCACCCTACGGAACATTAACGTATCATTGAAGAATTTGCCTCAATCTATCTCCTAACCTATAGCATTCGCAAGTTTAATAGCCTCTTGAAGTGGCTGCGCCGAAGGGGAGAGTTGCGGCATACCGACAGCGCTACCACTCATCAAAATGGCTCTATTGAAAAGTCCATTGCTCATGTGAGATACGAAGTGCAAGGACACACTCCAGGCACCTAATAAAGGGAAAAAACATGAATTCATACATATATGTACCCTTTTCTTTCTTATACCGGCACTTTCTCCAAAAATGGTGACTTGATTCGGGTCACCACCAAAGTTAGCAATGTTCTCTTGCACCCACTTCAAAGAAAGTATTTGATCCTTGAATCCCATGTTTCCCTTGACAGTATTATCCTCAGTTGACATGAACCCTGATGAAATAATAATATTTATAAACATTGAACTAAATCTGAAGTGTAATCACCAAGTGCTCCTAGCCTGTATTGTATAGCCACTCCAACGACATTGTACTTGGCAGCATATACTCTCATATCAGCCATAGATGACCAACCTGAAAGAAAATTATTGGAGCCATAACAGCCTCTACAAACATTCTCTAACCTGAAATGAAACCTCCACCATGGATGAATACCATCACAGGACGTTGACCCGACAAAGATGGCGTGTAAACATCCAGGGTGAGACAGTCTTCAGAAATACCCGTAACATCAAACTCAAAAGGTAGTCCCATTAAATACTTCATGGTATGATACATTCTTGGTAAGTCCTGGGCACATACAGCACCTGTTGACAGGGTTAAGAAATGCTTAATTGGCCACAATAAGAAACGTACCAAATTTTGTGGCATCGCGAATTCCCTTCCAGGACTTGGGCGGCTGAGGAGGTTGGAATCTGAATTCTCCAACAGGCGGTGTTGCATATGGAATGGCCAGGAAAGCATAGCTATACCGAGAAGCGTCATTTAAAGGAGCAATTCTGCCCTGTACGCGACCGCTCGTGGTAACAGCAATTGGTCCTACAAGCAAAGAAGAGGGTGCAAGAAGATATGAACACATTTTATCTGTAGGTATATAATTGACTAATACCTCTTATTGTGTCAGTCACTACTGATGATGCCAATTGCGGCAAAGTGTTCTTCCAGAAATTGACTCTGTCGTGCTGGAAATTCACCTCGACGTGAGATTCCACGTCAAACACCATGTATTGACCGCTGCCTGAGTCAAACTGAGGCCATGTGGGAGATCCTTGCGAATTGGGATTGCTTCAAAGTGTACACACGAATATAATGATGAACATAATTCCGTGAGATTAATTACCCATGGATAGCAAAGTTTGACCAAGCGTTAAACATGAAATCGGCGACAGTTTTGTCCTCTTCTGAGAGTTCAACAGGGAATAGACCCAATTTACCAGTAAACTGACTCCCGACCATCAGATTCAACTCGTCGCAATGGTCCGTGCCAATGAAATCAGGACGCCTTGCCATGGAAGGGCGATGGCGAAGCTCATAGAAGAATGTGTTGCCTTCCATGGTTTCTGGTGATTAGGGTAATCAGTTGAAGTGAGAAGTCTGTGAACATTGTTATACCTGAAATACCAAGGGCAAACGCATACGTTGGCCATAGAAGCAGCGAATCACCCATGAATTGAGTGGCAGCTTCGATCAACCCATTGGATCTCGGGTCGCGAATATACGCCATTACAGCCTCCTGTACTTGAGCTTGTCTGACATACAAAGGGAGGTTAGGATACCTCTTGGTTATTTCTCTGAGGAATAGTTCCTCCACTTCTTTGAGAGATATGTCAGGAGAAACTAAGTGAGGTTCTCTGCCCGAAACAATAAAGTAGCCTTCGTTCTGTACTGTTCCCAACATGACATCAATGTCTTTGTTGTACTGCCCAGTCTTTACAAGTTTCCCAAGATCATCAGGGAAGAAGCTCCCATCTAATGCGGGTTGCATTCTAATTTCAGTGCAGGGTTTAGATTTTGAAACCGCGAAACGTTCTGCAGGGAAGTTACGCAAGCACTCTGCCATCGCATGAGACTCTGAGGGGCAGCCTACCGAGAATATGAGGTCATAGGTTTAGTGCATGCAGTTTCGTGACCCTACCAAGACATTCAGCAAATTCTATGGTCGCAGCTGTGTTGTTATAGAATGGAGGAGCCAGCACTGTTTGGAGGAAGGCTCCGCTCTGTGCAATTGCTCGCTTGAAAAGTCCTTTGCTCCTCGGCGATGCAATGTGCAAGGAAACAGAATATCCTCCTGCAAAAATAATCCTCATGCACAGATAATTCATGCAACCGAATTGTTGCATCAGTACCCGCACTCTGCCCAAAGATTGTCACTTGGTCGGGGTCACCTCCGAAGTTCTTGATATTTTCTTGCACCCATGTCAATGCCAGAACTTGATCTTGGAAGCCGAGATTGGATGGCATGTGTTCATCTCCCATTCCAGCCCAGCCTTGCGATGAAAGGATGGAGGAGGAGAACATAATTGACATTTCTACCCACCCAGAGGTCCAAGTCGATATTGAATTGACACCATGACAATGTCCTTCACAGATGAGTATGCTCGGAAATCATACATAGTGCTTGATGTCCCTGGTTGAATACATTCAAGACTGATCTAATAATTCAGAAGCAGACCTCACCAGCCTGAAGACCACCACCGTGTATGAAGACCATAACAGGCTGTTTGCCAGTAAGCGATCTGGCATATACATCCAGTGTTAAGCAATCCTCAGAAAGCTCCCATTTGTTGTAGGATGGATAACCCATGGAGTACATCGCCAGTGTATCTGCTTCATCCTGTGGGCATATGGGAGCTGGCGATAGAGCAAGTTATGGAGGTCAGAGTGTTCCATTCCATTTGTGCTTGCGTACCAGGTTTGCTGGCATCCCTGATTCCACTCCACGGACTCACAGGTCGAGGACTTCTGAACCTGTTTGGGCCAACTGGTGGATCGGCATAAGGTATCCCGTAGAAGACCAGAGAATCGTCATAGCCTTCAACGGGAAGAACTGATCCACTGATATCTCCCGACGGTAGACTCACTTGCGGTTGGCCTTTTGCCACGCCGAGAAGAGCGACTAGAAAAATAATTGGTCACGTGGATCAGAATAAAAAAAAAAGTGTCTACGTACAGCGCGGCTCTGTAGGTAGCAAAAGACTACGTGCAGTTTTCCGAAGGAGGCCGAACCCCAGCCCGAGCATTGCCGAGTCTTGCTGAGCGTACAGAGCCCTCTGTACATAGACACTCCGTTTAAATAAGGGCTTCATAAACGGTGCTTCAAATACGTGTACATGTAACAGTCAATTCATCCTACGTACATATACTGAGTAAATTAATAGTACTCAGTTAAACGCGTGGAAGTTGTTTAACGAAACTTGATACCTACATGACATAAAGTATATCCAATCTTATCACAGTTCAAAGTAAAGTACCACTCACCACGTCAACTTGTATTGAAGACCCGAAGACAATGTTCATGATGCATTGTACGCACAAATATAAGTTTTACGTAATTTCACTCTTACCGGAATTTCAGAAAACTGTTTTCACAATTTGACTTTTTTATGCTGTTGGACAGCCCTACATGGTCATTTCAGTTGGGAGCTTAACATGTACGCATGTGTAATTAGTCCCCTTCCCCTATTACATGATTGTGTTGGGGTTTATTCTCTGCCTCGATCTCCAGGGTGAGCCAACAACGATAGAGTCGATGTGGATGAAGCTGAGTGAGCAGGCCTAGAGGGCGGCTAATGACGACCTCATGGAGGTATTATATATAATGCCTCCATGGATAACACCTCCCATGACGACCTCAAATCGGAGCAAATATATCCTGGGGTGTCCTGATCCCCTTCCGATTGTGCTATACCAAACAATGAGGCATTATAATTAAGCTTATATAAATAATTATAATGATCCCCCTTAGATTGACCTACAAAATGCTAAGTCAGCATGATTATCTAGGTGAGGTTGTCTGGGTCAATTTATACGACCCCCCTTAAGTAAACCAATATCCAAGCGTACATGTATAAGCCTATACTGCAATAGCCAACATTCACATGCATGACGTTTAGGCCTACTGAGAAAACACACACTCACCGGCAAATGAGATCAATGATGCGCCCCTGGAAACCATCTTTGCTTGGCACAGCTCTAGATGTACGAACCAATGACCTCAATGCGCCAAACACACGGTGCGTGTTGTGCGTGGAGCGGTTGCACGCACAACCTCTCTGGTGCGCATAACAGGCTAGAATAAGGTCGTAATGGGACAAAGTTGACAGTAGAATTAGAAACATATCAAATCGTTTGTGTAATGTAATCTGAATTAACATATATTGTAAGGATAAATATTGACCAGCAGGCGGGTTTGGTAGTCCGGATTGGCAGTTATTAGTCAAGGACTCTTAGGCTGCCATAAATATATACCATATAACAATGTACTTGTATATCGCAGCTATATTATGATTTATCGTTTCTCGTTTCGTCTAATTTTGTGTTACATGGACCTCAATTTGAAATAAAAATTCTTGTAAGAATATCTGATTGAACTATATAGGTCTTTACTCCTGAAGCCAAAAAATTATAATACCATACGGTCCAAATGAATAATAAAATACATTAAAATAGATATTCATTTTGTGAGGCGCATTAATTATCCACCGAGGCGCTCCCAATTTTGAATTTTAAGTCCCGACTTGAGAGACTACATGTTGATGTGTAGTTAGTCACCCAGGGCAATGGAACCCCTTACCTTTGAATTGAAACAGAAAGTCCAATGCTCTGTCACAGAGCCATGCGGGTAACTGTTCTTTTATTACTATTGCTCCAATTTTAGAGCCTAGAACAATAATTGGTAGCCAGAGGACCAATTAATTGCTGCTCTTAATTCAGTGTCCCAAAACATCAAGTTCATTCAAGGAAAACGTCAGAAAACAAAGTATGAGAACATTTATTTGAACTTAATTATTTAGCTAAATGGGTATCATAAGTAATAAGTTACAAGTTTATATAGCGAACATAATGTCTAAAATTGTAAGATCACGAATTCAATATTCTCTGCATCAAAATTGGGGGTTCCAATTTAGGTAGTTATTTATATATTCATGCAATGTATAAACCCTTTCAGGAATAATTTATAATTTCAGACCACGTGACAAATAGAACACGTGACAGGTGATAATGAGAAGGGACAGCATGTTCAGGAGGATGCTTACTCCATGCAGTTTTCCGAATTCTTTCCGCAATTCGGCATATCGAGGGATATTCTGGATTTCCTTCGGGACATTTGACCCCATGTTGACCTCAGCAGATGCCCCCTCCATGGAGTACATCTTTATTTGAAGCTGGCGAGCTTTTGGCACGATGTAACAGCTAGAAAAGAACAGGCAAGAAAACTGCACCAAAATGGCGCCCATCTGAAAGTCGAAAATGACGTCAGTGCCTCTGATTGGTCAGAGTATCTAGGTCACCTGAAATAGGTCACTCCAGTTCGCAGACGACGGTGGGTGACTCAGCACACACGAGAAGAATAAGAAGAAAGAAAGGAAAAATCCAATTCTGAAGTAAACAGGGAACTGAGCTTCTTGGGCCATGCCGAAGTATTTCCTTGGGAGAGCTCTGAACAGCGCAAGACCTGCGAAAGGAATCGATAGTGATTGACACATTGAATGGACGCACCGACCTCCGAAGAACGACACCCATGCCTGCATCCCGAAGAGGGCGCACGTGGCAAGGAGATGCAGGAAGGCCTGGAGAGCCACGAGGGCGTTTGGTCCAACCCAGTCACCGGAGTAGGCGGCATACACGGCCAGAGTAATCACCAAAGACGCACATACCTGCCGGGCGGCGGTTGATCTGGGTAATGAGCACATACAATTACATTATTGTATTCTGCAGCGATAATAAAATTTATGATATGCATTCAGAATGATTATACCTGCCGTGACCAAGTTAGAAACACAATCAGAAACATCATAGGTGATCATGGTGAGCTACTTACAATGGTATGCCACTATAATTCCTCCACGAATATTATATGATACAGGGGTTAGGCATCAAGGCATTTAATCTTCGATTATGTGTTCAGTTTAATATAATTTATTCTTGACATCTACAGTTATGCAAAACAAAAAGGAGTATGAAATTGATGAATAATGATTTAAATAGATGAACTGAAGACCGAATTGTCAGCTGACTCGCTTTTGAGCTGTAATAGTGAAAAGGTAAACATGATACATTGAAATCAAATATACAGGTTTGTACTGAAAGTTCACTCACTAATTAATTTGCTCATTAAATATCATTCCGTTGTATGATTTGGGCTATAACCTAAAAACCACGCGGAAGCTTGCTTACAACCAGAGAACGTGCTAGTATTTCAAGTTATCTGATGCAACTCATGATCATAACGCACTTGTTTACCATACAGCATATTCCTATAGACTAGTATAGAGCTAAGGAGACGTATCCTTTTACCTGCTAAACACATTAACAGCCTAACAGGACTGCATTGATCATTTGATGGACGACTCACCCTATTTTGATCTTGATCTTCTCGGCCTGTTTCTCTGCCATTTTCCCAGGTAATATTATATCCAATCCAATACATGCACCTGTGCACGTGTTATCTAAACAGTATATGCACGGTAATATACAAAACCACTCTAAAATACACAACAGATCAACGATACAGGTGTTCCGCGTGTTGTTACAGGCATGCTGGGCTCCTTCATAACGCAATGCTAAATGTGAATTCGATATCAAATTATCAATAAGCTCAGACAACGAGCCAGCTCAACTGCACGTCGGTTCAAAATAGGGTCAAGGTCGCAGGCTACATGCATCACACGATACATCATGTGCATCGCATTAAATGGTTCACCAATTGATGCGTTATGAGTTTTATTTAAACACAAGCCTCATCCACATGTGTTTAATCACTCCAATTGGCAGCTGCACATGCATGCAGACACACTTTGGTAGACACTGATCGATCGATGAATATGGAATAGACCCCCCCCCAACACCAAAAGATAGAAATAAACCAAAATAAACCGAAATGAAGAAATATCAATGACACAGAAAATTTAATTTCATGGATTTATTTCGAAGAATCAAAAGAAAAGGAAATTGTGGAATGCAGAATTAAGTTTTAAACATGTTTATAAGTTTGGATTTGCAATATTTGCACACAGAACTTAGACCCAAACTATATCCAAGCAATACACACCATACGAAAAAAGGTAATAAAACCTTCATATTAATAAATCGAAAACAACATTATTTAACTATTTATCGTGAAGCCTGGCTGTGATGTACACAGAATTTCCCAATCAGGTTCGATGAAACCGTTCCACAAGTCGTTAGTGGCAGTTTGAGTTTTTCGTCCAGACGCGGTTCTCTCATTCAAAATCTCCTCGAATGAGAGTGTAGATTATTAAAAAATAAAACAAAATATATAACAGTAATAAAAACAATAGATGCACGCGCCTTCCGACCTCTGCCCCACAAGGCTTTCCAAACTAGTCGAATAAGTGCCATTCGGACGACTTCATGCTAAGAATATGTCGCCGCAATGCCTTCATAATTGTCAAGTGTAGTTAACACGGCAGCCCAGACAACCCAGATGCCAGTCATAAATATTGTCTAATCAGCTTAAGCAGACGATTCTCCAACTTCCCTCTCGATTGGTTCGTCGAATTCTTTTGCCGCCACCCTGTGCTTGTGCCTGTCGTACAGGATTCTGATCGAGAAAAGCATGGCAGCAGCGAAAAAAACAACCTCCACCAAAAATGGAACAAATGCTGTTGCTTTCGTAAATGTCACGAAGATATCCTGAGGATAAAATTAAATACAATGTCCATTAATTAATTATCATAATTACCCGAGTAATTAATTGTGGGATTGCTACTGATATTTGTACCTGCAAGAGGAGGCCCTGTAATATTTCCTATTCCTTGTGAAGCTATCATCATTCCGACAGCCATGGACATTTGCTTCCGAGTAACAAACTCTGAAATTACAGTCGCTCTCTGACTATCGAACGCAGATTCAAAGAGGGCATTGAACGTCATGGCAATTGCCAGCGTTCCGTAGTCGGGCATCAATGAGATGACAATCGTGCTGATCCCAAACATAATTCCCACGAGAGCAAAGGGATAACGACGCTCTTTCCTTACTCCGCGAAGATCAAAGAGGAAAGCGCACAGGAAGCGAATGGTAAGATCTGTAAAACCGTAGACTGAGAGCAGAAGAGCGGCCTCAGAGTGCGAAAAGCCTTTCTCAACGGCAAACTCCGGAACAAAGATGAGACTACCCAGCCCGCTTCCTATGGTCGCAAGACCCATGGCGGTTCCCTTGCGTTTGTCAAAGTACTCACCCACTATGATGTATGCAGGAGTGAACACAAGGACTCCTCCAAAGCCTGTGAAATGATGCTGGATCAAAAGACTGAATGAACAATGGATGACGTACCAGAAAGCAGACCGAAACTGAAAAGCATGAAGAGCAGACTTGTCGAGAAGGCGCTGATCATCAAGCCCACGCTGAAGATGAGGCCGCCAACATAGGCCACCACACGACAGCCAAACCGCTCACACAACATGCTAGCGAGGGGCGCTGTGAAATGATCTGTTTACCTCAAAGATCATATCAGGTAACACCGACCTGTCAGGGTTCTGGATGTGTTGAAAGCCGAAGCCACCCATGCCGTATTGGCCGCTGAACTCTGGTAGCGCTCTCGTAAACACAAGTAGATCACACCAAGACATCTGGCGATCCCGACCAGGAGGAAATGGGTCATGGTTGCTCCGAAAACAATCACCCACCCCCAACCCCCATCCGGAACCTTGTTCTCGTCCTCCACTAAAGATTCTGAAATCATGACTCATAATTGTGGTGAGTCTGCCAGCCAATCAGCCTTGTGTATTTGAGTGCATAATCCGTGCATAGGTAACGCGTATAAATGAACAAATAGCATATAGATCACTCTTGCCATTTACTTAATGTTAAGATCAAGGAGTTTAGATACCAAGCTCCTTGATCTAAGCTCCGTACTTTGTGTGTAATAAAATGCTACTACTAATACAGATCGGCTCCGTACGTAGCAAAAGGCTACTCAATGGAGGGGCCGCGATGGAGCAACTCATTCTGGAAACTACAATTCAGGTTTCACAGCCATCTCCGAAACTCTCTTTGCAATAATTATAAGGTGAATTGACCTCTAGCCTTTCTTTATTCCACACAATGGCACCCAGTTCAAACCTGGCTATGCTCAAAGCAGTACTCTCCGCCCCTTTGGTGCAACCACCAGACCTATTTGTGCTACAAAAGTATCTCAAATGCAGCTGATGCTTTGCTAGAGTTACGCTTGGCACGATCACTTTCATTGAATTTGTTTAAACGCTCCCCCTCCACCCCCCCCCCCCCCAAAAAAAAAAAAAATAAATAAAATAAAAAAATACATTGATAGAAAGGCAAACACAGGACAGAAAAACTTTACAACGTAAATATATTTCTGATCACCTTTCTCTATTCATCAATTTTACTCGTGTTTGTTTTGTGTTTGCCTTGCTTAACTTGAGCTCGTCTGCCTTCGCCTCTATCTGAAGGATGAACTCACAGCAAACGAACCTACTGCATCCAGGGGCCAACAGCACGTGTTGGGCGACAGTAGCTCGCCTCAACACAACCTTGCAAAAGTAGTATCTGCATACATCGGAGTGGAACATGTGGGGTGCTGGATAAGGTGAATAACCCGTCTTTCTGCTCTGAGTGTTTGCTTACAGACGATATTTCATTTTAATATACATCTCCCAGCTGCCTGTCGGCCAGCCATGCGCCAGGCCGCAGCATTGCTAATCCTACCGGACTTCTCGCAGTGCAGAGCATCTCTGTCAATTAGATCTCCTCCCATTAATAAGCCTCATTAGTGTTTTCAAGTCTTTCAATAGTACATTAATTAGTAAGCCAACACATTTGTAAAATGTGAACATTACAAACGCTATTTCTGTAAGCGCTGTACACTACTTGAACATGTCGAAATTTCGACTATGATATTGTATATAAACGGTCTTACAAGTAAGTATAATTTATAGCAATGATATCAGTCGTTTTGCTTTGTCTTTAAAACTCCACTAAAGGGACATTTAAAGGCAGAATGCAACAACTGACAATTGAGGCGGTGCATGAGGATGCAAGAAGTCATGAACGAATGGCACTAGCGCCAAGTGAGTTGAACTTCCATGTATCATATTGAAAAGTTGAACGTTTAACCTCTACTTTTCAATAATAATTATAATTTTCTTGAGTTCGGGTTTTGGGCACCCTTGGATTACAATGTAAACTTGTATAATGATACCCAAGAGATTGTAAATTTATACTTTAAATATTTCATTCAATTGTACAAGGTGGAATATACTACAACAAACCTAAATGGAAATAACTACTAAATAACTACAAATGAATAATAATAAAGAAAACAGGGGAAATTTACGCACCCAAATCCCCAGATAACACAGCAGTCTTTCGCCTCGCACACACGCTCTGCTCCCTTCATCAAAACTCAACCTTCAATTCTTCGCTCTCTACTCTTACATGGACATACGCACGTGTCGGATTAAAAACTGATTATCAATAGCACTCATTTTAAACCTCTATAGATATATGGACATAAATTCATGATAATTCTACCCTGTAACAATTATATATGTGGATTATAATGTTGTAGGCCGTGATCGTCCTCAGAGTCCTCAGTAGGGCATGATGACCTTTACAATATGATGATTGTATCTAGGCTTAAAAGCTTTAAATGGAGAGTTGCATTTACCTTCACTTTATAGAGACTCGGACACGTGGGTTGAGACGACTCGATAATGTACTGGCAACTTTATGGTGATGAATCAAATTATACTCCCGAACATGACATCTTTATGTCTCCGTCAACTTGTTGTTTCGCGAATAAGCGAACCCGACAAAGGAGAAATGAAGTTCTCGGATCATCTACCTATGTTCGGATGTCATGATATAACCCTAACCCTAACCCTAACCCTAGCCATAACCCTAACCCTAACCCTCATACATATCCTCGGGGCGATGGACAGCTTTTCGTAAATGAAATTAGTTTGTTCTTCAGACATAAACATTATTAATTAGGTTCATTATTATTATTATTAATAATATTAATTCGGCATTTGATTTAATAAGCAGAGATGCTCTGCCCTGCCAGAAGTCTTGTAAGATCCGCCATTTTGTGTCCATTTCACCTTCTGGACGCCTAATTCTTATTTTCTGGACACTTGCTGATAAAAAAAAAAAAAGAAAAATAATAATAATAATAATAATAATAATAATAAAAACAAGTCTTTGACAAGGCTACAATTCTTATCTGGTAATCATAGCTTCTTGGTGCAATCCATGTTCCTTCATAAATTGACTGGTGTTCCCTAATGGACATTCCCTCTCCTTTTTTCACTCTTCACTCTCATGAAGTAATATTCATATTTGTGACAGAGAACTTATGATGGAATAGCTCGATCCTTACAGTGCCTTTACGTACATAATCAACTTTCTCTCTTATTACAGTCTCCTCTCAATTAGGGCAGCCGAAATGATTTCAAGCTGTCACATCTTGTTCTATCGCAGGGAAGCCATGATTACAGATGATGCATGCATTGAGAAATACTGAACCACATTTCTGAGTGCAGATCGATTTTTCGGTATGCTTCCACGGTTCTACCAATCAAGTATATGCACCATGTTACCAGCTCAGCTAATTTGCTAGCTGACATGGCCTAATTCTTCAGTAGGGCCTATACTCCCTATAGGCTCTATATACTATTTAATTAACATTGATAATTTGCACGATTAATTGATCTACAAGTTATGTTTCAATTATCCGGATAATCCTGAATTATACAGACCAAAAGTGTCCACTCTGTGTTAAAAACAAAACTCTAAAATTGCTGGATTACTTTATGTCTTTTGGGTAGTGTGGTGCTCAAATCAAGTCTGTTGAAATGGTTCTGTTCGTATGAAATAAGCTCACAGAATCGATTCTTTAGGGTATTCCATAGGCCTACAGAATTGATTCTGTAGTGGATCTTATAGTTCAACAGAATCGATTCTGTGATGCATTGAAGTCAGGGTGAAATGCTGAGATGATTCTGTTCATATAAAATAAGCTCACGGAATCCATTCTCTTATGTATTCCATAAGCTCACAGTATTGATTCTGTTGAGGATCTTATAGTTCAACAGAATAGATTCTGTGATGCATTGAAGTCAGGGTGAAATGCTTGAGATGGTTCTGTTCACATCAAATAAGCTTACAGAATCGATTCTCTTGTGTATTCCATAGGCTCACAGCATTGATTCTGTTGAGGATCTTAGAGTTCAACAGAATAGATTCTTTGATGCATTGAAGTCAGGGTGAAATGCTTGAAATGGTTCTGTTCGTATCAAATAAGCTCACAGAATCGATTCTCTAGCCTATCCTATAAGCTCACAGTTTTGATTCTGTAGTGGATCTTATAGTTCAACAGAATAGATTCTGTGATGCATTGAAGTCAGGGTGAAATGCTTGAGATGGTTCTGTTCGTATCAAATAAGCTCACAGAATCGATTCTCTAGCCTATCCTATAAGCTCACAGTTTTGATTCTGTAGTGGATCTTATAGTTCAACAGAATTGATTCTGTGATGCTTTGAAGTCAGGGCAATGTGCTTGAAATGGTTCTGTTCGTATCAAATAAGCTAACAGAATTGATTCTGTTGAGGACCTTATTGTTCAACAGAATTGGTTCTGTGATTCATTGCATATAGTATACATTCTTAAAGGGTTGGGTTACCCCCCCTCAATCTACTTTAAAAGTTACGCCATTCTCAACTTTTAAAATGTTACCTGTTTTCTTAGCCTCGAGTGACGTAATGACATGGGCAGTGTGTTTTATTAGATATAAGCTCTTATTTTCTCGATTAGTGCTTAATGGGGTTTTGTCCGATATAAATATACTCCTCTGTAGTATTGTCACTCGTTTTGGAGGCTATTATCATAGTTCGTATGCGCCTATAACAGTGATAATGTGTACGCATATAATATGTGCGTCCACTTTTCGCAGGATGGAAAGTTTTCGCGTGACATAACGCACTCCTTATCAGCCAAGTCTGCTCCAATTGAACGGCGACAATCGTACCATGCCCTCTTCATATCATTCCACGGAAACGATAGCGTCATTGCAGATTGTATCAATACCTGTATCACACGTGCTAATCACACATCAGCACTGCCGCGCAACAGTGTGACCTCATTACGGGATTCCCAGGTATTGGCAGCTTGTGCAGGGACCCCTGGAGTTTCTATTTATAGCTTTAAGTGACGTCATCTGATAGGATTTCCCAAATAGAGAGAAGGAAGTCGACAGAGCGACAAGATGTCGGATCGCTACCAGAAATTCGTTCTGGATCTGGTCCAACGGCCTGGAAACAGCAATTGTGCCGACTGTCTGTCTCCCAGTAGGTGTCACTCACTCACATAGCTATTGCTTCTCTCTGTTTCCTCTACGACATTTGCATTGCTACTTGCATAGCACGAATAGCATTATGAATATGATGTAAGACCGTCAGACTCACACTCAGTACCCAGTCACAGTCGTCACCATATTGAATATTATGTGACTATAGACACTGACACTGACTTAATCGTAGATCGTACTAGACGGAATAGTCATTAGTCAGTAGTCCGGCCACCAAAAAATACATCAAAATAAAACAAAAGGCGCTGATCGTAAGAGGCTATTTATTTAATTAAGCCTGAAGATCAGAAGAGGACCTGTAAGTACCTGTAACTTGTAAGTAGACCTAGCTCAACAGGGATAACGCAGTAATCTCTACACTCCTAAGTAATCTCGTCCCAAGGCTTCTATTGCTATCATCCCCACAGGTTATTGCTATTTAGAGTTACACTCTAATCATTAGGAGTGTAACTCTAAATAGCTATAATCGCTAATGTATTATAAACTACGCTACTGCAGGAATGATTGAGAACTGCATGGAGGGTATTTTTAATTTCAAAATCTTGAAATGAAAATCGTGTTGAAAATGGCATATTTAATTTTCAATAATTCCATAGTAACTGTCATAGTTATTTGTATGATTTGCAATTTTGCATACACCCCCACTTGTACCAACTTATATTTAGCAGCAATCACAGTGCTAGATTTCTCCCTTCTTACAAGTTACAACAAAAGGCAGTGTCAGCATGAAGTTGTTTTAAACAAATTGCTTACATAATTAATACATGCATGTTTCAAAACTCAAGATGGCGTTTAATTAATATTATTTCAGACGTTGCTTTATCGCATGTAGCTTTTACGGCCTTGCTACACGCTCAATGCTCAGCTCTAGCTGTGTGCTATGCAGGTCTCTTTAGCAACGCATATCACTGCTGCTGACGACGTACACTAAATATAATCCCAAGCATTGAAGTATAAATACTCGGAGTACTATAATGTATTATTGACCTGTTTCCCAAAACCAAAATGCTGGTTCTTCCACTACGCAAACTGTTGTTTTAAGCATTACATAACAATGAGCCACTCGCTGTATTCCCGCGTGTTTACAAGGCGGTGTTTGTGGAGTGCGGTTGCATTGGGAGTCAGGCTGACATCCTCTCAACCTCTGCCTTAACGCAATTCGGTATTACAACTATATTTACCTGCCAGCGAATCCCATATCAGCTTGGAAATGCTCAAGGCTAACCTAGAGGAAATTACGCGCACCAATTGCTTGGCTTTCTGAGACTTTTTGTTAACATGTCAATTTCTCTATAGATGTGGAATACACGTCATTCAACCTGGGCATCTTCCTGTGTGAAGCATGTGCCAGCATCCACCGCAGCCTCGGAGTGGGCATCAGTAAAGTGAAATCCATCAAAATGGACAACTGGTCAGAGGATCAGGTGAAGGTGAGTCCCCATCCAGGCACTCGGCCTCGCCCCTTCACGCTTATGTCGCCAGTGCATGGAAGCATGTGGGAACCTGAAAGCCAGAGAGAAATTTGAGCAGCTCGTGCCCACCTGCTATAAGCGACCGAGAGATAAAGACCCCCAGTGAGTGGTTTGCGTTGTTGTGCGTTCGTTGAGTGACGTATTTCTTTGACTTCTCAGGGTGTTGCGAGAACAGTGGATCAGGGCCAAGTACGAACGTTTGGAATTCATGGATCCGGAGAAGCAGACTTACCTGGCTGGATTCAAAGAGGGTTACCTAATGAAGCGAGGGAAGGACGATAAGAAGTTTCAACGACGACGTTTTGTTTTAAGCGAAACTGATAACACTTTGAAGTATTATAACAAAGAAGATGTGGGTTATTTAATTTCAAAGTGGCGTTTTGTTTACTTGCGTTTCTTCTTTTTAGGCTAGGGAACCGAAAGCTACACTTCGCTTAGATGAAATCAATGCAGTGATTGTGCCAGAAAAAGTCGGGAATCCCAACGCCATGCAGATCACGTTTGAACAAGGCAGCAACACACGTAGTTTATTCCTACAGGCAGAGACTGGAAAAGTGAGTGTGCAAACAGAGTGTGCTTCTATCTAGATATTTTAATCCTTCGCACAGGAAATCGTTGATTGGTTCACCTCAATTCGATCGGCTAAATTGAACCGTTTAACAATTGCGTACCCAGGCGCCACAGAAGCTGAGGTATTTTGATTGCCCCTGTTTAATTAGTGTGCGTTCCTCGTCATTGACACCTTGCTTCTCATGCAGTTGGCGCAGAATTTGACTCACAGCTTCCTTATGGAGGGTTGGCTGAGCAAGACGGGCCCCAGACAAGGCGACGCTTTCCGGAGACGTTGGTTCACGCTTGAGCGGCGTAAGCTGATGTACTATGATGACCCAATGGTAGGACTACATCGCATCCCCCTCAGCTGAATCCACTCTGTTCCCTCAGGATGCCTTCCCTAAGGGGGAGATTTTCATTGGCCACGAAGATAAGCAATTTGCGGTGAGGGACGGCTTGCCCCCAGGGATCAAGTCGCAGGGATTCTGTTTCACCCTCAAAACTCCCGATCGGCATTTCCACCTAAGTGCTGAGGTGTTGGAGGACAAAACTAAATGGATGCAGGCCTTGGAGAGCGTCATCTCACAACCCCTCTCGCCTCAAGACAGCAGTAGTATGTTTCGTACCACCTATAAATAGAACTCTCTCCCTTCATGCTTCGGGGGGCTGCCTCAGGTACGTGACAGGGAAAATATCGACACAAAAATCTAACGCTTTACCGTCGAATGATTTCGCAGCCTTGGCAGCAAAATTAAGCTTCAGCATACACATTTCGAATTAAAAATATGTTCATTTATGCCACTGAAGTTTTTAATTTTGCTGGTCGAGGCAATATTAATTAGCGATTTACAATGAACTCAGCTAAGGCAGCCTGCACTCAGGTAGGTACACTACGATGCTAAATGAATAAAGGCAAGCGCACAGAATTCTTTCTGGGACAGCCCCCCAACCCCCTCGCTCTTCCTTTCTGGAGTTGTTCTTGTTGTGGTGTTGTGTTTTGTTGTCTGCATGCTCCAAATAATCTGTTGAATTTAAAAAAAAAAAAATTTCTTAAATTGAAGTTAAGAAATTGATTTTCAATTTTGTATTCGCAGACAGTAGAATCAGCTGTCAAATATTTATTGTGTTTATTCTCAAAAAGGGACATTCACCTGAACTGACTAGCTGATTAGCTTTTTAAATCCAGTTTATTATGGGATATCGTTCTGGATTATCGCAGGTTAAGTCTGTGAACTAATTCTCTGCTCTATTGTTATACCGTCAAGTTTTCTTTTATAGCCTTTAGTGTTTAACTGATTCTACTGAAAAGTTATCTCTTTCAGTTTGATTTCTGTTTAACGGTATTTGAGTTGAATGCCCTTTTATTTGTTTGGCTTATTGTTTGATGCTATGCATGCTAATTTAAGTTTTACTTACACATGTACATTTGTCATACTTAATTTTTTTTTTTTGGTCTTTAAATATGCACTTTTTTTTTTCTTTTTCTTTTTTTCCTTCTTATTGTGTTGTTATTTAATTGGTTATATGTTTAATTACCTAATCCTTTAGCATGTGGGACCCTTCAGCTCGAAAGCAGTGATAATTTGCAGATTAGTTCATGCGGCAAAAGGGAAAAATATTGACCCGTGTCAAGGTTGAAATACTGGGCCGTGGATTTCTAGATTTGTACAGAATACTCTAGTTCTACTTCTTGTGCTTCGCTTGAATTTGAAAAAAAAAAAAAAAATTACAAGAAAAATAAGTGGCATGCAACCGCCCTTTTAAACCAGAATATTCAGAAAGCATTTCAATCGGTTGCTTTTCTGATAACTGCCAAAAAACATTTCTGTGACTCATCGCTGCTTTCCTTTGTGGAGTGTCACATATCAAGTTGGTAAATGTTAATTAATCAACTTTGGTTACAATTTATTGGGTAGCCATTCGAATTAAATTAATTTGTAAGCATCATTTGAATTCATTTGCAATTTTTTATCTTTCATTGGCTATAAATTGTTCACTTTTATTTCAGGTAATTTTGGAATCAAGCAAAATAAGAAGGCCAAGCGTATAAGCGTTTTAAATTTAGTTCGGCATTAGCCCTGATTCTCTTAGTGTACATAGTGTTAATAAGTTTTCTTTTGAAATCTCCTGAATATTCTTGATGACGTTATTCAACTTCAGAAATTTATTTTTTATACTACCGGTCAACCGCTCTATTTCAAATTCGACTACAATCCAACCTTTGATTTTTCCAGTGGGTCATTTAATGATTATTAATACCCCTCAGTGATATCGCAGGATATCTCCTAATTGGTCTTTCCTGTTTTACCAGTGAAATAGTAATTGTCAAACTTTGTTCGCTCACAGTCACAATATTTTTTGTTTTCTTAAAAAAAAAAAAAAAAAAATACAGATGTATAGAGTAAAAAAAGAAGATAAAATTCTATAATACTAATAATAATAGTTGCAAAAGAAAACCAGTTTGCCTTGTTCACTACAGTTGCCATTACAACATAATCATGAATGTCACAATCATTTTTATAATTTTTTGTTTGTATAAAACATCTTATTTACATTCTGCTCAATTCACTTGAAATTCTTGTAATATTTCTGCATAATATTTCATGTTGAATTTTGGATGACAATTTGATCTTTGTTTATTTTCTCTTCCAAAAACTACACATTTTTTTTTCTTGACATCTTGACATATCTTTCCTCGTCACCATTCCTTTGTATAATATCGAACTTGGACACATTCAACCTTTTCATTTCCTGCCCTGGGAGTAAAATCTCGCTTCCAACTTGTGTGCAATGGGCTCATTGAGTTATGAATTTTTCACTTTTGTAAAATCAGTATAAATACCACTCATTCAACTGCAAGCAATATAATATTGTGTATGAAGCAATTACCAGTTTAATTTATTGCTTTGTCTTCCAAATCACACAAATTTTCATCCTGACACCAAGTGCCACTGTATCTGATTATTATAATTTTTCAATTGCAAGGTCTTTGCCCCACAAGGTTCTCCTGTTTCTGCATGCATATCTCATCTGTATGAATACTGTATTATTTTAACTTGTATTAAAACTGTAGTAAATCCGTTTTTGTTTTTATTGATAAACATATATCTGAGAGAACAAAAATAAATCATGATACACGTAGAACGATTATTTATGTATGGAAAACTGTCATGCTTGTACAATCAGGAGGTGATCCGTCAATTGTTGAATCTTTTTCCGCATTTCGTCTGAGATGGGCAGACTGAGCGTGACTTCTTTAAAAACTTCTGACCGAGAAATCTAAAAAATAAAATAAAAATATTAAAATGATACCGTACACCATTAAATGTGATAAAATTACCTCTGAGAATCCTAATTTTGTGAATAATTTTAGACTTGCTTCATTATCGAAACCGATCTTTGCTGTAATTAAGATGAGATTCAGTTCATCAATTCCTGTTGGGACACAAAAAGAAAAACTACTTGACAGTGGATTGGGGACACAGACCATATCTAAGCATAGCTAACAGAGCCTCCTTGCCCATTCCCTTGCCACGGCACTTGGGTTCAGCAATCATGATTTCAATCTCAGCCGATTTGAAACCGTCCTCTTCGCTCAAAAATAGATTAACATCCCCAGCCATCGCCTCTGTGCAATCAAGAAAAAATGAAGCTACAGTGTGTAGCGCAAGGCTTGACTGTAAGAGTAAATCATATCCATGTTATATGATTTCAAGTACTTGAATCCTGAACTGTTCGCTTACTAGTGAATGCTGACACTTCCTGGATATCAAATTAAGTTTTCTCCTTTCCGTCCAGGATATTATGGAGGATTGTGAATATTATTTACAACCTGTCAATATTCTCACCAATTTGACCTTTGATCCCATTGAATGCATTGTAGTCTGATTTGTCCAAAACAATGAACGTGCATTCTGCAAAAGAAATGAAAAAATCGCAATAATTATCAATTCGGACATACTTTTCATAAACCAGTTGCAGGATGATTTTGATCATGATAGCTGTGAATTAATTAGGTATCCACGCTAAAGCCTACGAATTCGAGTTGATTGAGCGCATGTCATTCACTGTCGTTATCTTGTCTCCATGATTCCTGCATCCGATACTCCTCTTGCAGAGACAGAGGTTCGGAAGCTGTCAACTTCTGCAGTTCTTCACTCTTCATCCATGAGTGGTATCTAATAAACTGAGATTGAGCAAAATGAAAATGACCAGAGGAAGGCTCACTTCTCAACATGATGTTGTTCGTAGGGCACAAGAACAACTGTGTCACCAGTTATGGTCGTTCTGGCATTCTGTCGCATGGTCTGAAAGGCAATTTGTAAGATTAAATGTGACCCGCCATGACAGAATCAGTTCAAAGTTGCACTGAGAGTAAAAGAGTAAGAGGGATAAACCGCCCGAGGTGAAAATATTTCGGGTGTCACTGTATTCTGGTAGATAAACGTTTTAACTTCAAAATGCAAAATCAATTATGTGCATTTTCAAATATAATAACTGGTTTAATTTCAATTTTAATAGACCCCCTGTTCTCATCATGAATTATTTTAACGAGGAAAAAATGTTAATTAGTGGTTTATTTTAAGCGTTTTAATATTGGTACATACACATGTATGCGATTTTTCAATAGGTATCACTGTAAAGAGCGTAAACAGAGCTTTCTATTAATAGTTTTCACGAGACTCTGTATACAAGTGTAGCCAATGGAAGGCATTTACAATGGGTCATAGTTCGGATTATGATGTGAACTCTAAAAGACACTGTTACCATGGCGACGCACGTGTGTGATGAAAATTCTCAGCAATATTCCATTGGGTTTTCCCGCATTTTGACATCGTGATGGTTGCTTGGTTCAAATGCTCATAACTATTTTACAAGAAGGTTTAAAACAAAATTACATTAAAGGTAGTTAGCAGCTCCTTGTGAATATACCAAAAGGTCAGAAACTCAATTTTGCGACTTTAGATTGATTTCATCATGGAAGGTCACAATGTCGATCACCTTGATTGATCATCACACTAGAATGTTAAAAATCGAATGAATGAGGGACCAATTGAATCAGCTAACAATCAATGCAAATTATAATTAAAAGTCAGAATTCTATGAATCGTCAGAATTTATCACTCCTCCATGGAATAATTGGAGAAGTTTCGAGCCTCCCAGGCATTTTGTCAGTGAAGCAAGAATAAATCCTTTTGTGGTCAGGTCAGGTCAGGTTAAAAGATTTCAGTCCTTTTATATCAGGACTCTGTAAAAATAATAACGGGATTGTCCTCGGAGCAAGAGATTAAATAATAAGTAAATAGGGCTAAGGTCGCTGTAATTATGCGTGCGACCCAATTCAGGAATTCAGGTCCAATCAATGTTTGAAAAATCGAAAGGAGCATAGAATGCATGTGTAATCATGACTATCATGTCACTAATTTAGCCCACATCATACATGTCATGTGCACATGTCAACATGTAATCTCGTTCCAAGACTCCTATTGCTATCGATCATCCCCACAGACTATGGCTATATCATGATTATGAGTATATGGAGTTAAGTCAACACGAGCATGCATTACATTGAAATAAAAATGCATGACTCACAGACGATGACAAAACCATCGTTGCTTACTGGGTATTACACTTGTCATCGGCTTTTTATCGCTAATTAACACATTGTGTAGCTGCGATTATTTGCGGGAAAGTTAGTTAATCGCAATCGAATATCAAATGATGATATGCATGTTTGATCGATTCATAACGCACTCGCTAAGTCCGTCCTTTAGTAATTTACGCTCTGTTTTGCTCGATTAACAATCATGGGAGTATTCGTAAAACGTTAAACACATCTCATTCAGGTCACGATTCACACAACCCTGACTGATCACTCACGTATATCTGCGAAACAATTTTAGAGACGTTTATAATATTATAAAGGTAATTCGACGATTCACAAGGGAATCCTTTCTGACGGGGGATTCCCTTTCTGAGGGAATTCCCTATTGATGACGTCATGTGGGTCTTTCCTCAGTCAACCGAGTTTTGTGATCATGTGATACAATCCTAATCATACTTCATGGTTGTAAAAGAGATAAAAGGACTCAAATATGAATGTGTGATTCTAGCAAACAGTGTATGTGAATGCATGAAAAGGGACGTCTGAAGTGGTGAGAGGAAAAGAGACTGACAATGTTGAATGCTAATTTCATAGCCATATTTATGATATTAGGCCTAACATTAGCCTAATTAGGCCTAACAGGTGATTAGCACGGATTCTCGGGCGAGGTCTGTAATACTCATAATACTGTATACCTCGTATGTGACTATGTCAGCTAGCCTAACATATACTATAGTGATATACTTAGCTGACATACTACAGCGAGCCCAATGGGTCTACAGACCTCGCCCGAGAATCTGTGCTATGATATACTATATAGTGTAATAACTATTATACTATAAGAAGGATGATAGTGATTTAATTACTAAATAGTATAATTATATTAATGATATAGTAAAATCTGTCTTAGCACAGATAAATCGGGCGAGGTCTGCGTACTCGCTGTAGTATGTCAGCTATACCTGTCTATAATAACGACCACTCTGGGGACCGATTTCAAACGGCCCAAGACAGGTTGTCGCTGAATACAGGATGCATCTTACGCAGCTCATAACGGTGCGTTATGTTAATGAACCAGTGAAAAGAGTCATAAAGCTTCCACATGTTATGATATATGTGCGGGAATTAAAGAGTGACACGTGGTGGATCGAGGCAAGATGCATTCTTTCGTCTGTTTTGTTTTCCTCATTAAAGAAATGTTCCCTTGTGGAACCTTAGCCTGGTCTCCCATCTCGACTCCTACTTCATATACATGCCAGTACACAGACCATTCATACATTATCATCTCATAATCCTTCCATTATGTTATCATGCACAAATCACATAATTATCTCACACTTACTTCTCTGGTCAAAAAAAAAAAAAAAAAAAAAAAAAGTTAATTAATTAACGTTATTTTTGCAAACCTTGTTCGTTATGATTATCTTCTTTTTATCTCTTTCTTTTTATTTATTTATTTTTTTATTTTTTTTTTGTAATTTTTTAATGTTATTTATTTATTTATTCTTTATTTGTCACTTTGTATATGAAGCACTTGTTCGAGTGAAATAAATGAAGTCTCTCTCTCTCTCTCTCTCTCTCATGTTCTTCACCGTCAGCAAAACGCGAGCCTGCGACCACAGGTCTCTCATATCAAAGCGTTACGCAATCGCTTAAGACCTTTTTTGGAGAAGGAGGAGGAACTTGACTCGACTCGTGGCTCGAGCAGGAAAGCCGTGAAAACTTTGACGAATGCCCAACAAGCGCCCGGTCGTTTAACACAGGGTCAAGTATCAATCGGGACTGATAATGATCGGTCGCTGGTTGCTTTGTACAGGTGGTCGCTGAATACAGGGTCACTTACATGTTAATGTAACAAATTTTAGGGTAGTTGCTTCTGAAGGGCAATTAGTTGCTGACTACAAGTGATTGCTAACACAGGTTTTTCTGAATAGGCCTACTAAAATGGCTACTTCATCTACTTGTAGGCTACCCCCTGGGCCATAGCCTGGCTAGGCAAGGCCTAGCACAGATAGATTGGGCGAGGTCTGTGTACCTGTCCTGCTGTAGTATGTCAGCTAGGCAAGGCCTAGATTCATTCTAGCAGTCAATTGTTATGCTGACGATGAGGTGCATTGATCAGGCTTGATTAGCCAGATTGAGCAGTTATTATTGCTTGGCCCGAGGGCCGCATCGTTGCTCCACACTGAAAATGACCCATTAAATGACTTCTGTTTGGATAACAAACCTGATGTGATTACACGCTCCATTAAGGAATCTTTTTGGCTGGCTATCTTTATTAGATGTTTGTGTCTTATTGATTACATGACCATCAATTGACCTAATTGATCGGCAGCAAGAACGGTAGAACAATGCAAGCTGGAGAAATACTGTAATCTATCAAAAAATTGCCACACTGATATTCAACCTTTGCCTTTTGAAATTTTCGGATCATGGGGACCATCAACAACCGAATTATTTAGCGAACTAAAAAAGAAAATCCAACTACCAACAGAAGGCAAATGAGAAAATATCCCCTGCTATCATTAGGGGAAACTCTTCATCAATTCTATCCTCATTAAAAAATCATCCATAATTTATGCTCTTTTTGTTGTCTTTCAGTGATAGTGACTCCTTTTTCTACTGGGCATTGTTCAGAGAGAACATTGAGAGAATTCCCTGCTTTTGAGTTAATCGATGATCTGCAAACTCAAACATTACAATGGCAGACTCCCTCACTGATTCAGGCTCACTGTACTCCCCTCTGGTAATCAGATATTAATACTTTTACCAAGTAATTACTTTCTAAAATTCCAGGTGGGGCTCGTGTTTGTGTTCAATTTGATCGTCGGCACAGGAGCCCTGACCATGCCCAGGGCGTTTGAGACAGCCGGCTGGCTAATCAGCCTCGTCCTGATCATCGTCTTAGCCATCATGAGGTTGAACTAATCAATTTTTGGCATAAATCAAAATATCAATGTGTATTCTATCAGTTACATAACAGCAACATTTGTGATTGAGAGCATGGCATCAGCCAACGCTGTTAGCGTTCTGATGTCGGAGGAATTGAATAAAGAAGAAGAAAAAGGAAATCAAACCAATGATATTAATGTGGGTGCAGGTCCATTTCTGGCTGCTTTTGTGTCATATTTCAAGAATATATGAATCCACAGGACAAGGTAGATGACCCAATTAACAGCAGTTCCCATTATGAATCTGAAGTCAATGACGATGAAAGATCTCCTCTCTTAGCGGGTCAGTGCTAATTAACTCTCAATTCCGTATTTTTATCAGATGAATATTATGTGTTTTAACAGCCTCTGATATGAAGAAGACGAGCATTTTTGAAATTCGGAAACGGATTGAAATGGTAAAGACTTGAAATGTTGAGAACGGAATAATTGAGTTTCTTTTTCTTTCAGGGATTCATGGCGTCTATGTTCTTCCACAAAGGTCACTACTCTCATTTTAGATCTCAGTATTTCTGCTTCCAAGTGGGTTGCGTAAACCGGCATTTCATTTATCCTGTCAGTCATTAATCTCCATGGTGCTTTGGAAATGTGTCAAAAGTTGTGGAAATACGATGCTTCAATTCTCGGAAATTACTTGAATAATTCATGCACCAGTGTTTTTTTGTATTGTATACCGGTCCTTAAATTGAATTATTTTTGTGTCTGTATCCTTCATATTTGAGCTATGCTACTTAGTGCTGATGGACTTAAACCAAGGTCCATAAGGTTTATGTTTACAAAACTTTAACATGATTCTTGTCTGGCTCGTCTAAAACTGGCGACACCAAGCCTCATTTAAATTCTTCTCTTATATATTTTTTTCTATTTTATTGTGAGTGACATAAGAACTTTCTGTTTCAGTCACCACCAACTGTCATTGTTTTTAAATTTGCGTGTGATCTGAATAAATTTATCATTATTATCAAACTACATGCATGAAAGCAGCCCCTGGTGTCACTAGTGTGCATGATGTGTCTGTTGCCTTTCATTATTGGTGGCATTTATTTGCAGTCGGCTTGAACCTGTTTTACCTGGCCATCACAATCTACCTGTATGGTGATCTAGCAATCTACATGGCGGCCGTTCCAAAGTCACTCAGGAATGTTGCATGGTCAGTGAGCTCAAAATATAGAATAAATTATGGAAGTGCTTGCAAGCAGTGTCATTCAGATTTGAAGATCAAATTTATTTTCAGCACTTACATGGGAAATTTCTCTGACAATATGACTCACTGCTCAAACTACTCACTTACAAACTCTGATCCTTGCTGGGCTGAAGGTGGACTCACGCGAATAGACACGTACAGGATCTTTGTGGTATGTCAAATTAAAACCTAACAACCTTGTTTCAAACAATCGTCCCCACAGGCAATGTTCACATTGATTCTAGGACCTTTCGTTTTTTTCAACGCACAGAAAACAAAATATCTCCAGCTGTTTACGACGCTGATGCGATGGCTGGGTAAGGGGGCGCTTACTTCACTTGATTCATAATCGCAATTCTCCTTCCAGCGTTCAGCATGATGATTATCCTGGCGCTCATCCGCATCGGCAAGAGAAAGGCAGAGGGCCACCCGCAAGTTGCTAACTTCCAAGGCATTCCAACGCTATTCGGCGTCTGCATATACTCGTTCATGTGTCACCACTCCTTGCCATCGCTCGTGACTCCGATCAAAAACAAATCGCAAATCTACGCCCTGTTTGGATGGGACTACCTGCTAATCCTCATCTTCTATCTGCTCTTATCATTCACTGGAATCTTCTCATTCAGCTCCCTTCAAGATTTATACACTTTGAACTTCCAGTATAATTCTTGTGACGGGGAAAGCGCAATTACCAAAGTGGTGTTCGTTCAGTATTTCCTTGCACTGTATCCCGTCTTCACGCTGAGCACCAACATCCCTATTATCGGGATCACCCTAAGAAATAACCTGAAAGCGCTATTTCAGAAATGGGCGCCGTTCTCGTGGACTGTTGATCGTATCGTCTTCCCCGTCATCACCATCTCCATTCCGGTTGTCATCGCTTGTGTGACGGATTCCGTTGAGATCCTCGTTGGGATCACTGGGTCATACGCCGGAGCGGCCATCCAGTACTTTGTCCCTGCCTGCTTGGTTTTGTGCTCCCGGAAATACCTCAAGATCCAAGGTTCTGCTGAGAAAAATCCTCACCGGTCTCCGTTCTCGCATTCTGCTTGGGTGTACGCGGTGCTCGTTTGGGGGGTTCTGTGTATTGCTTTTGTTTCCGCTAATTATGCAATTCATGGTTTACGAGTGTAGGAATTTCTCTTCTTTTTTTTTACAGTATTTTGTAATTGCCTGTGATACAATGTGATGTACTTAAATAGGAATGTAATCCATCAAATTTCACTCGACTTCAAATAAATTGAACTATATTTGGTGAAACGCTGTTTTTATTTTATTATTTATTATTATTGCCTATTTAGAATGGATTGGAAGCTACCAGATGGGATAACTATATGTCCCACCTGGTCCCATGGAAACAAAAAATCTTATTTGGGATGTGACCAGCACAATTAAAATTATTTTATTATTTTAATTTATTAATTAATGAATTAAAATAATAAAGGATTTGTTCTTGGGAAATACAGCATTCATAATTATTATGAATGCTGTATTTTCCAAGAACAAATCCATGTAATTCGGCCTACCAAATTAAGTTCACCTATTTTCCTCATTTTGATAGCCTTTGATAGCCGCTACTTTCGTCGCCCTTTGAGTAAATAGAAATACATCATTGGGATCCGAATAGCCGCGCATCCCAGCTCAATTCTCAATACATGAATTGTCATAAAATCTCAAAACCCACATGGCCTGCTTTACCAAACAAAAACGGTATCACATAAATTATGATTTACAACTATAATTATGTAATATTTTATAGTCACTATTTGTGCTAAGTACGGAGGCCACTCATTGATTCAACAAACCAAAAACATGCACAAAAATATAGTGAGTTTTGAGTGACAGTAATGTCTGACACAAGTTCACACAATTCCCGTTCTCAGTGTGGTAATTACATACATTATTTATGCTGTTTTGAATGACACCGGGCAGTTACATATAACTTATTAAAAGGAAGATTAGTCGACGGAGAATGTCTGCAATTAGTTACTACTTAATAATTTCTCAGGTAATTCCAATTATTTTGGTCGTATATGCACGACAGAATTACATAACGCCGGATCATGATGTGCTAATCCTGTGCGGCTTGGCCAGCGGGCGACGATTCGCCCCAATGGCCCAATACAATATTCAGCGTCACCCAAAACTTGCACGTTGATTTATATATATAGCTCTCTGCTATGATCAATTTTTCCGTGTCGGAGACTCGGGCAAAATCTCGGCAAATTATCGGCGCACGTGTGCAATCTATACTGCATCAGCCACCCCCATTAAGACAATTATTTTAATTAAACAGGGATGCCGCCTTTGTTTAACTTGCTGAACTAGATTAGGATAACAAAATCGTTCGACGGGCGATCAGTGTGGACACCTGTGTGTGAGAGCTGTTGAAGTGAGCGAATTAACAGTTGACCTGCGGCCTTTGTTATTAATTAATAAAGCGAACTTGATTTTTATCTGATTTTATTTGATTTTGAAATGGCAAGGAATAGATATATTCAAATAATCGTGCAATCCCGGGGAAACCCCGACAAGCCAAAGCCTGTACAAGTTGGGTGTCTCATCCACAACAATGATATTATACATAGTTATATATTATACAAGTAAAGGCTAAAGAAAAGAAACGAAAATACTGGAATACTGGCTTTTAAAGCTTTAATGCATTTTTTTATGGCTCCCAACCCCGTTCGGGTGATAAAAACAGAAGTCCGGGACCGGGGTTTCCCCCTATACTCTTATCTATAAACCCCAATGTTAAGATTACGTGGATACTTCTAACTACTTCACACGATGTTTCATTATAGCATATGTAATTATAATTATATAAACTCTGCCTATGCATATAGACCTTCGGGCAGCGCGTGCACGGGATTGCTTCCATCTCCCAAGAGGCAATCAGCGAATACTGAGAGGTCAGAAGGCCAACGTGCAATTAGCGAATACTGGCGGTCAGAAGTTCGCCGAGAACAAAGAACCGGAGAGCAAGCGCATTCATCATTGTCAGATAGCAACTACTTGGAAGGCACCGATCTTCCGCATTACCTATTAGAAACACAGGCTGCCCCACATCCATGCTTCTAGTATATAAGACACGAATATCTTCCATGAACTCTGATTCCTCTACGCCTTCTCACCTTCACATCACCACATTCTCTCTCACACGTGCCCACTCGTCTCGTACGAACCACACACGGAACTCTATTATTTGTGATACCCTCTTTAGAATATTTTATTGAAGGTAAATTAAAGCCAATATGAAGTGATTGGTTGAGTCTTCGTTATTACGAGCTTGGAGCTTACCATCCAACTAGTGCATAAATGACGTAGCCCTGGGAGTCACTACGTCATCCAAAGGGTTACTTAACATGCATGCTATCATAAACAGTAGTACACAATTCCCGAGCTTGTTACGCAGTTGAGCAGCACACATGAGTTCCAAATATATTTTATGTTTCAACATACAAAACAATGATGTACTTGCATGTATAGGGCCATCCGTGAAATAAGTTCATTGCCTCTCACATCCGACACCTAACATTCGCTTAACAACAAAACACCACGGAAGGGGAACACGAAGTCATCATACTTTATACTTGAATCATACTTGAATCTTGGGTCATGATGTGGTTGAGTACATACTCATATATGCCCCTCTTGTGAGATATACTCAGTAAAACTGATTCTCTAAGGACATTCATTACAGTTGCATCAACACCTGTTCGCGCTGATTTACCAGCAGCTAGGGCCACCTGCAGAGGAAAGGGCATTGGCCAACCATTGAAGTTGCCCCACATATAGATGAAGGACTCCGCACATCCGTTGGCACTGCGCATGCTAAGGTGCGTGCTCTCTGCTCCTTGACACGAACAAGGCACCATTGCATGCACAAGATGTACATTATAGTCGGGTACAAAAGAAACGCTTCACAAAGCCTTAATAAATGTGTTAAACCTCAAGGATCATTCTGTACAATGTGCGAGTGTATTCTTGTCATTTTCATAACGTTTGTGACCCAAACTTGAATCTCTTGCCCAGCCATAGAAAATCAACATAGAAAATCAACATAGAAAATCAAGCACAAAAAATCAAAATGCATATGTAATATAGTTAGTATGAAAGCCTATGGACGATGACAATGAACAAAATGAATAAAAATTAAGAAAAATATGTTACCAAAAACAATTTGTGCAAAACCAAATTTCGGGTGGTGTTACATCATACATCTAGTCAAATGGGAGAAGAGAGAAGAGATTAGTCGTTACACTTTTCAGTACGTCAATACTTTCAAAAACAATGCACAATAAGAAATACAGTCACGTACCGTGGTACCAGATACCAATCAATCACTCAAGACTCCGGTGTTAATATTTCCCTTGCGTGCATGTGTATCGGATAATGTGATTGATGTCTTATTCTTATTCTTATTCTTATTCTTATTATATTATTCACTGAGCCGCAAAAGATTAAAAGAGACGCAACGCAACACAAATACCCATAATCAATTTAGTTAAATCACGGAAATAATCAGTTGAAAAATCAAGTTCATTGAGATGGGTCCAAGTGGCGGATTGTGGTGGTTTCGAAATCGACATGTGTGTCAATTTCAGTCTTATATAGAGAGCAAGAGAAAAAAAAACAGTTTTTACCCGAAAATCCCCCACACAATAGACATGTCGATTCCATTTTGTGAATGAGTAATCTGTGTCTATGCCTCGATTACTTGCCACCTTGGTTTTTGCGCTGCCTCGCTTAACAGAGGCACATCGATGTGAGGCAAGTGGGATGCTGAGTGCGGGAAGGGACCGCCATCAGCTCTGTCGTCATTTTGGCGTCAACCCCTCAACAATATCCCGTCTATTTTTAGGACAGGCAGATCTCAGGTCAAAAATTGTCGCCAGCACAGAGCAATCCGAATTTCGGATCTGGGGAAACGATTACCCTCTCCCACATGACCTTCAACGTCGAAATTGGGCTGCAAGGTCGCCTGATGACGGTTAGGTGTACGGCTTACTGATGCTGAGCTCAATGCTCGCCGCCAATTCCGTGTTCCTATAAATACACCCTATTAAACACTGATACTTTGTCTGCTACGTGCTAAGTCTATTTAAGGAGGAGAAGGGGAGGGAATTC
>KB306314.1:4217-28087 GCA_000328365.1 Capitella teleta | reverse complement strand
CTCCAAAAATGTAATTCTTTCCCCCTTTCGTTAAAAATTTACCCCGGTTTTTTAAAATTTGGCAAATTAATCCTTTTCTGGAAATTTTCCCAGGCATATATTTTGGTAACAATAAAAACGGAGGTCCCCCCCATATTTTATTCCCCCTTAATTTTGGGGGCTCGGAAATAACTTTTATTACTCGGTTTCAAGGGTAACAATTCATTGGCTCAAAACCATTATCTTCAATTTTTTTTCCCAATTCCCCCCCCCCCCCCCCCGTTTTTTTTTCTGCAATGCTGTACGAAGGCTTGCATGCTCTGACGCACAAAACAATAGTTCAAATTGCATTCTATGCAATAATATTGAACCCGAAATAACAAAACCATAACACATTATTAGAGGGAAATCGATGTATATAAGAAAAGTTGAAGAATCTGAACGCTGGCGATGAACTATATATAAACACTAAATGTAATTAATGTAAACAAATAAACATAAAATGAAATTAATCATAGCGTAGTAAGCATTAAATGTTTAACGTGCGCAATTAAGCGTTAAATGAAATAATTAATGTGAGTAAGTAAACATTAATACATTACAGTCCAAGAAACGTCATTTCATAGCACGATACATACGCCACTTGTCATAACAGCGGCAGACGGATTCGTTGAAGCGTGGTCTGTCGATGATGTAATGGATTCACCATCAAACATATCCTTCTCTTCCCTCTTCTTGGAAGTAATCACCATGCCCGCTTTTCCCATAAGGAAGGAAGTTCGCATCTTCCCTTTCCCTTTGATTCTGACAAAGCCACGATCCCTCGTGACGTAATAAGATGTCTCCAACAATCTAACAAAGAAGGAGAGGGTGAGGGGGGATTGGGGCATGTGTTACGTAACCAACCTCTGAGTGTCTTGACTCATGTGAATCATCCCTGGCTGACCGTGGGACTCCATCCTTGAAGCTGTGTTCACAGTATCTCCGAATAGACAATAACGAGGCATCTTCTCGCCGACGACACCGGCCACTACCGGACCGGAATGTATTCCAACTCTAATCTAAACCGCATGCGTTTTAATTTTTCCAGCTGGCATTGACAATACCTGAAGGGGTTTGCCAGTCGCTGGAGAGTTCACTCTCTGAGCGGCCATTATCATGTCCAGAGCCATGTTTGCCATGTCATGAGCGTGTCTGTCGGACACCTCTGGAAGGCCACTCACCACCATGTAAGCGTCTCCTATGGTCTCCACCTGGAAATATCCTTTAACATTTTAAACATCCATTAAATTGAGACGCAAAATTAAGGTTAAAGGTCAACACAAGAGAACAATTAGATTATAGACTTAATATCAGGGACAGCATTAATAATATTATATGAACATTTTTGTTGACAATGAGAAAAGGAGACATATATGAACCAAACCGATTTGGCGGGAGAATTTGAACCAATGAACAATTATGCGCTCTTCGAGTCACGGTATACTATGAAGATGATGCCAGAAACTGTTAATTTATTTTAGAATGATAAATTAGGATATATATTTCGTGAATGATGCGTTATATCAGCCATTGGTGTTGATCTTTAACCTTGTAAACATTATGGGCGTTCGTCAGCTGATCGAAGGTGCTGTAAAGGTTGTTCAGCATCTTCACAATGTCGATTGGCTGAACGGCTGCTGCAATGTTGGTGAAGGTGACGATATCGGAGAACAGAACGGTGGCAACTTCAAACTTCTCTGAATATAAACTCCAATTGCGCTAAGTGTGTCATTGACCTAGTTGAGGGTATACCTGCTTCCACCTGGTGTCCACTCCGCAAAGCATTTGCCACTTTCATTGGCAACATCTGATACAGGAGCTTCTCAGATTTAGTCTTCTCGTTCTCCAAAGCCTCCGCTGTCATCTGCAGTTTGATGGTTGTCTCTTCTAGTTTCAAGCTATGGTTTGATAAGCGAGATTGCATAAATAGTGTATATTCAACGGGCAAACACGCACCTAATGTCGAGCTCGGCAGTTCGAAGCTGGTTGAGCAGAATGAATTCACGCATTGTGTCATACACAGGAATGTCCGCCAGGAAGATATCCTTCTCCCTCAGTTCTTCCAAGTCGCGAAGCTTTGGAGTGCTGATGTACAGAATGTGATCTTGATCAAGAGCAGTCATTTGACCTGTGTGCGCAGCGTGAAATGTAATGTACACGTGTAATGTCTTAAACGATACCTTTGAGCAACACTCCTTGCTTCTGTTTCCCACCAATCATGTGTAGTACGAACACCGAGTTGAAGAATTCGAGGATGGAATGAAAAGCAAATGGAAGCCTGGGGTACACTATCGTAGACACCGAGGTCATCAAACTGCCCACTCGGACCAGCGGGCAGATATTCTGAAGTCGATTTCCACATTGTTTGATGACAAGATGCCGGTCGAAAACAACATGATATGGAAACAACAAGCAGAAGTTGTCCGGTGATAGGGCAGGGCAGCCCAAGGTACTCCTCGGAACTCCACTTGGGCACACCACAGTGCAGTCTTTTCCCTCACAACCAATGGCTTTTGTTTCGATGCCTGCGGAATTTATGCTGCCTGCGGACTGAACTGAAAGGTCGCCAGAGTTCGAGAACGGACAACTTCCAGTTCCGTTTTGCTTGATGCGTTGTCTAATGTTCTCTTGGATGTGTCTCGCTAAGGTTGAAGTCGTTCTCAGGTGTTCAGGAAGAGTGACACGAAGGGAAGCGTGGTGCAGGTTTTCACTCTCAGATACAAAAAAAGTCTGGGTGGCTAGTATTTCTACGGTCACCTTCGTAGAGTGCAAGATATCCGCTGCTCCCTTTAGTAAACCTAATCACACAACTCTCTAATAATTCAAATTTAAGAATTAGCAACCTCGAAACATACCGACGACTAAAGATTGCAGGCCTTCTCGATAGGAGTAATAGTGTAGGACTAGATTGCCGTCCTGCATGCTTTCACACCTACGGGTAAAATGCAATTATTTAAGCTTTGTTGTTGTTTGCTTCTGTGTGTACCTGAATATTGGCGGAATTATGTTTTTGTAGGACAGAGCGAGAAGTGTGTGAACGGTGTCCAGGTTTTCTATGAAGCATCTGATATCGGGACCCAACGACAGCAGCATTAGATCGTAGCCCATATCCACAGTGTATTTAATGAAGTAGACTCCGTATGCCTCCAATGTTCCTTCTAAACTTAAACCTGGACAAAAGGAGAGCACTTAGTTTATGACATTATATAATTATTGGGACTGGTTTTGTTCCAGTAGAGAGGCACAGAAAGGAATCAAAGGAATAGCTAATCCTCAGGCGCCAATTCCTTGCACCAAAGAAAGGGCAATTACATCTCAAAAGATCAAAGGATCCGAGGAATGCCACTAAAAGACAGCGTATAAGACTCGGTGCTCGATCTCTCTACGTGCAGTGAGAAATTGCGTTGTATCAGAAATATGTTCACGTAATGATACTTCCAGGGAAATTCAGTATACGTACCTAAAACCACGGCGGCTGCTTTAATGAGCGAGAGAGTGAGCTCGTCATCGTAATGTTTCAGACGCAGAAAGTGCTTCACGTCGTCCGTATTCGATGCCTTTCTGCATAAAAAAAAAAAAAATGCACGAGGGCAAATAAATAAGATAATTGATTTAATGAAGAAGTGGCGATGATGCTCATATTACATGATTGATATATCGACAATTGTATGCTGGATACTGTGTGCTATTTGTGTGCTGCTCAGAATTAATGCCAATAAAGGGTTCTATAAATTCTCTCAAAACACGATGCCTTGGTTGTTGCAATGGATCGTTTGATCAATAATTGCTATTTCCATCTACAAAAATACACCTAATTCCTCCGATTCTGCATTGGGTACAATGCCACGTACAATTATCGTCGCCTCGCAAAATGACCCACAGTGAATTCTTCTATTTTAATCACAATTCAGTCATTTCATACACAATCATGTTATCATTATTGCGATTGTAATTTATCATAATGATTATTATCATAAATTGATCTAGCTGGTCTTTTTTCTAATTCAATCCTGAATTTGTTATGTTTTATATATTGAAATAAGGGAAATGTCTCTATTTTTCTCTCGCCCACCTTTCGTTAGCTCTCTCCTCGTAAAAACAGTTCATCAACCCCATATACCACGATATCGAGGCTGTTGTTCTCACACGCTCCTCATGGGCGTTTGGCGCCCAACCCAGAGTGGCATTAAGACCTGTTTTATGGCTTCAGCGCTTGGACATTGGGTCATATAATGAGCACTAGGATCCGCCGTTATCCAATGGGATCCAATGGGAATCAGGATGGGTACTCACAGGATTTTCTCCCATATATCGCGGTTATACTGCTCAAGGATCATCCGCTTCAGGCAGTCGTGGATCTGTCCATGCTGCAAAAGGGAAAAAAAGAGAAGCGATTCATTAATTAGCTAAAGGATGACAATTTTTGTATTATTAATGGGCAATTACATAATCTGTACCCTGAGGCGCAATTGCTCTTATAATCACGTTAGTCCAGACTCTTTTATAGGAATAGCGACACATTCCACGCTACTGAACATTGTGAAGGCCACAGCGGCTATAGTTTTAGCTATCTGGTCTGAAAAAGGGAAGAAAGAGATGATAAAACGATTCACTTGAAGGGATCGACTAACGAGCGAGAAATATTTGTGGTCATCGCATTGAGTTAAGGACGTCGGCGACGACTCAGGTGCCGTCCTGAATATATTAATCATCCGCTGAATATTCGTCCAATTTGATTGGTGTTCATCCTCATGTTGAAAATTGCCCCGTATATTGGCTGAAGTTTACTAAGGTGCAAAAAAAAAAAAAAAATAAAAAAAAAAAAAAAAAAAAACAAAAACAAAAACAACCGAGATGATCTACTATTGGCTAAATGATCAATCAATGTTTGGGCATACTGGTATATTCTACCCATTGCGTAATTCTACTCTGAATTTTCTAACCGTTCGCAATCCAAAATTAATTCCCTTGCGCAGCCAATCCATGAATTCTGATAAACCTTCTTTCGAGTACTCAAATATCAAGATGACTTTGATCTTGTGAGCGTTGATGTGAAGTCATTCGCGATATCCTCGGGATAGATGGGTTTAGTTCTTCTGTAGTTTACGCTAAGTGAGCGTTCGTTTGGCAACGCATGGTGAACATACACGCCCCCAGACACAATCAGACGAGGGTCAATGCAGTCACGATTTCTGCCAATGACAAGGACAAGAATGTGACCACTGAGATGGGTTGATGAGGATGGAATGATACTCCGACGAGTGTTTTACTCGAGAGTAATTAGACTTCTGAACAACTTACACTTTGAAAAGGCTCACCGGTTCCTGAAGAGTAATATTCAGAAGCATTCTGGAGCTTGGAGTTGATCCAAGGGTCACAAACCGCAAACTCGGATTTAGTGGTTTAACTTATTACACACGAAAATTCGTGTCTATGCAATATGTATATTATCCCGAATGTGGTGTTGGCATAACCAATGAGTCGTGGTTCTTTTGCACCTAAGCATGCATACACAGTGGCCAGGTTGGTGAGGCAAATGTCTCGCTGTCTGTAATTAGAGTATGGGAACCCATTCCCACCTATATGACAAAGCAAAAGCCCTAACAAAACCTAAATTTTGACATTATGGTCACATAATATATATTATTATATCGTTTGCTTCTACGCATAATAATTATGCCAGTATTGATGTCACAATTTCGTTCCAATGGTCTAATAATCTCATTGTACATCCTCGCCTACCAGATCAAACAATATGAACCCAGCTTACAAGGCTAAATCTTTTCATTTTTATCAGTTGGATGTCGCCACAGTTTCTGATCCATGCCTTGACTTAAGTGTATGTAATCCGATTTTGATTAGGTTGTCACATCCTAATTTTGATCCTGAAATCATGACGGTCTACTAATAACATTAGGGCATTAGGATTAGTCTGACTACAGACTAATTTCACGTGATATAATCAAAGCCGAAATCACTTCAACGTTCAGATACAAGTAAACAGGCAAACCCTCGACAATTAAGCCACACCTGGAGGCTAATTGCACGTACGCATTAATCACAAGTATGTGATACGTGTGTATGTGGGAGTGGATATGGAGGGAATGAAAGGTAAATCCTACTTATTCAGCCCGAGGGATTTACATATTGTACTGTTATATTAATTATGTAACGATGTCGTGTGTTTTTTTTAAAGACAAATTCGATTGATTTTGCATCAGTGCTTCGTCTACAGTTTCCATTATTATTTTGTTGTATTCTCCACCGTATAATTATATATATGCTTGAGTAGCTCACCTAATTATACTAATTATGCTGACCATTATAAAAAAAATCCCTTGGTGGCAGCGGGGAACCTCCCCCCCCCCCCAGCAAGGGTTATATCATTTATTTGTTATATTTCAATCTTAGTTATCACATAGGACATAATTCATGGCATGACTTACTCAGTACTTCTCACTATAGCTTGCATGCTTTGGTGTAAAGTATAAGCATTTTGTCTCTTTGCGTGTTTATATCTCTTACAAATACCGTGCTACTAACAGCTAATATTTCTAATTGAGCTGTTGTGTCATGACTTTCCTGGAATAACCCATCCGTTTTGAGGGACGCAAGTCTTGGGATCACGATTCGTTGATCGACTGTTTTGTCATCTTTTAGCTTTGCTTGTCGATAAAATCCCATTCCAGGAAAGGATTATCAAAACTACGAGTTCGTTTTTATTCATTTATTATGTCGCACAACACACCCTCTTCAACTATTGCTGTCAAAATTAAGGCGTGTTTCAGAACACGAGATTAAGACAATGAGCAATGAATATACAACATGATTGGCGAAACATACAACACAGTTTTGAACATTTTGAACATTTGAGATCTGTTCAAGTTGAGAAAGAAGAGAAGCTTCAATCCAAATGCCAATGATTTAATTGCAGTGCAGGCTTTTATGCAGAAAGCGAATGAACTGCTTAAAAGAGAATATTATAAATAAAATGCAGTGAGCAAATGATGAATAGAATGCACTGGTAGAACAATGATGCACGATTACAATAAAAAATACAGGATCCCCGATGGGAATCGAACTAATTACCTTCGGATTGTAGAATTGATTTTCTACTGAACGATCGGGGAGGGACGTTCGTCGATCAGGTGTGTGTATGTACCGCATCTCTTGAATTCTCTTCTTGCCAAAAACACCTCCAGGTGTCGCCAGAGTGTACAAGTGTATGTCTGTGAGTGTGATTGTGTTCTCTTGACAATGAATACATGTACCTTTCATCTTCTTCTTCGTCTTTGGTGGGCTGGTGGCAGGCATTGAAAATGGCTTTTATAAATTTATAATATATGTAATGTAATATCTGATCTGAATCTAGAAAGCAGCAAAGTACATCCTTGCTTCGTTTGAAAACAGAATTACGATAATTTTAATATCAAAGCATCGGACATTCTACCGAAAAACCCTTAGGCCCTACCCTAATAAGCGCGGAAGTGGATTAGCACACTTTGAATTCATGTCTTCCTATTTAGGTAATCGTTTATCCATTTACCCTGGGGAAGAGCCACCTGCCGCATGACACGCAGTGTCCAGGATGCCTCATTGAAAGGGTCGACTCAACCGCAGAGCAGAAGTCGCTAAATCAGTTCGGGTCATCTCAGTTCTCTCGTAAAGGTCAACGCGAGGGTCTGTTCAGGGCGAAATGAATGGGAGAGTGCTACCCATTACAACACGGGATTAATTTCCTCTATTTGCGTTTTCACTTAATCGATAATCTTAACACTAATAAAAGACTAGGTGCCCCAGTAGAACAGGCTGAGGATTGCACCAACCTGCGACGATTATTATAAAGTGTCAGCAGAAAACACGTCGTGGCTTGATCTTCGCTTGAAGGTTGTCATCGTCGAATACGTGAGTTAAAGTGCCATGTGGTCAATATGCTTCAGCCTACTATTGGTAATATTGGTTGCATTCCTTCAAATCAAATTACGATAACAAGTTAATCAGAATAATGTCACAATATTCAACTTCACTTGAGTCTTCCATATCGCACAGAGTAATTCTTTCAGAGATCTGGATGCAAGCTCTGTCATATTTTTCGACATATAAAAAGGACTTTTAGAGTTGTACTAAACTTAGCTGAATTTGACCCATGGAGCGAGTCGTTATTGCACTGGCTGAGGAATTGCACTTGACATTAAAAGGAGCCACATATATTAACTCGTTTCATTTTATGGTAACAAATAATCTTAGGAATTTTATTTAGAAATGATCAACTTTCTTCAAATCAAAATAATGAAAGGAATATACATATTTATCAGAATGTCTCCAAATGGGTTTGTTCTATAAGGCTTTCCTGTCTTTTGAAATTCAACCGAAACACGAGATAAGCCTGCGCACCACACCTGCCCACGTGGTTAAAAGGCAGCAGATAGAAAAAAAAACTTGAAATCGCAAACCTCAGTAATGAGTAGTGATCCACATGGGAGATCAGACAAGAATCCTTTGAGGCATGAGTAACCATAGAGGATGGCTCAAATCACTAGAGTGGCCTTAACCTAAACCCCAGGCTTTGTCTCACATGATCCTCCCTCTAGGCTCATGCATGTTTGCATAAAATAAAGTATTGTGTCTGGTACATATATAGACCCAGACAACGAAAGACATGATTATAATTGCCATTAGCATTTATGAAACTGAATACTTCATTATCGTATGGGTTGTTGACCTTTGTATCTTTCTTGTGCTTACACTGATGTTGCCTGGGAAGATATAATGAGAGATCAAACAAATGGCTGAATGGGCTATAATCAAACAAGGTCAGGAAAGAACTTGCAATCTCATTCCCTCACTACGGTATTTCACTTACGAGAGCGTCAACTTCGCTGTCACTCGTTGTGTAACTAACACCTGCTTGAATTTTATTCATCAAAAAATCACAAAAAAACCTTGATTTCATGCGAGGATCACCGAGGAACAGTCAACATACTCATATCATGTCCATACATTCAAGAGAAGTGAGCTAGATATCGTGAGACAATTAACCACGGACCAAAAGGTAGAGTTTTACCAGTAATCAATGAAGCAACGAAGGATTCTCAAAGCATAGGTATAGAGACAAGATTTATATAATTTACAAAATGAGACATCGTTCATGAAAAGTGTCCATCTTAAAGGTTGTCATTTAAAGAAGTCGAGAAACAGATAGACTCTCAATTTTCAGAAACATCGTCCTTTTTAGCAGACGAAGTCTCGGAATGAATTAAGTTAACTCTCTAGATCAACATTGAAAGTAAAATATGTGTCGTATCGTGCAAACAAAGCAACAGATCACCAGAGAGCAAAATGAAACATCGGTTGCAAATGGATCAAAACATTACAGTGCAAAACATTGCTGTTGCAAATGAATCAAAACATTGCAGCCTGAACTGTAACGAGAACTTCTAAACGAGATCACACCTCACTCGTTATTGAGTCACTGAATTGGTTCCAAGTGGAGAAACGGATCCTGCGCAACATCCAAAGCACTCGGAATCGGCTCCATAATAAACTGGAAGAATTTTGTGAGCCCTATCATCCACTCAGGCCACTGAGATCGTCTGACGATGCTTTCATCGTTCACAAAACACGTACGGGGCACGGTCGATGGTTTGTGAAAACAATATACACGCAAATATGGTTTGGTGAGGGCAATTGAAAAGTACTGGTGACATATCAGAGGTCAAATATAATTGCATGTGCTACCTGTAAATTTGACACGAGATGCCTGATTAGGCTAGCTAGTATACATAAACCTTATTATAACAACCATTACAAAGCGTGCAGTATTAGCATGCATTTGTCAGGGTAACTGATTGCTGTTAGTTCACAAAACTAAACCGCATTTTAAACGGAAACAATTTGTCACACGGAGTTCCGCCCTCAAAATACCCGACTCACTTGTGTAGGATCTCAGTTTTGAAGTCAGGATCTTCGTGTTGTGGTATTTTACTTTTGTTTTCTCTTGTTTTTTTCTCTCTTGTTTTTTCTCTCTTTATGCTTTCTTTTCTTTTCTGACTTGGATTTTAAAGCGTGTGCCCACGATCTGCGCATGCGCGCATTAATGAGTGTCATCACAGAAAGGGATTTGTTTGGCTTGCGGTCTTTTAATGGTCTTCATAATATCATTACGGAGTCCCATTTTTCTGCTATGTGGCTTCAGATAGATCATCAACGAGCGTCGGTACATGTACTTGGAAGCAACGACGATAATGCATAACAATCGTCTTCCTCTATAATGCAAAGATATCCCCTTTGAACAACAGCTTTGTAATGTAAATCTTCGCTTCGTTCAATCCCTACGCATGTCTTTTAATCCTATCATAAAAAAATGCCTACATTTTGGACGTCCGAGCAGCTGCGAATCAGAATCCAATTCACTTTCAATTTTTATTTTTTATATCAATCAATTATATATGTTAAATATTATGCTAAAGTTCAGAATATATCATCAATGCAACTTTATTGATTTTAAGGCTTTACTGTACACGATCAACGTGTGTAGATATGAAATAGTGTTTATTAATCAAAATGTAAGAAATTTTGCCTTAAATTCGATTTGTGCATATAATATGCAAGCGTATTTGTTTGTTTGTTTTTTTTTCAATATTCTGCTTCTTTGTTTCTGTTCATTTCTATTTTGTGTCTATATATAATATTATTCGAAGTATAAAGGATATTATTATTATTATTATTATACCTTTCCTCCGATTTCTTTGACGCTCTGTATAAAGTCCAGATATCACCCACCCTGCATTTTGGACAATTTAGTACACTTTTTATACTCATATATTCAATAGAAAAAAAAAAACAACAACGTAAAGACGTAGGTAAGTTGTAATGCCTCAGCTGATCACGTGTTAAATTTGTATGGAAGATCATTATTTACACGACAATAATAACGTGTAAATAGGCTTTTGCACAAAGAAGTTCCCTGCAATGAGATTGCAGATCGAATCTCGTGTCAAATCACGACAGACCATGCTCAACCAATTAGCGAGGCGGTTCCAATTCTACACTAATGCCATAATTCTCAATTGTAACCCACGAGCTCGACCACCTGAAAGAGATATCGGTGACAGTGGACAGTGACGAGCTGAAGCTAACGATGATCGGTATTCTCAATTGCAAAAGCAATAATAACTCGATTTATTTACAACCTGGTGCTATAACCCATGAGTTGAGGCACGGCTATTGAGAATTTGGACATCACAGTGAGCCAACCAAACCTGACGGTAAAACAACACGACTTGCAGATGATTCTATTCTTCCTTTTTTCCGGCGCATGTAATTGATTTATTTTATGTGAATTGTCGTAGCATAATAAGGATTACTGCCTCATATAATATGGTAATAATTATCCAAGTTGAAGTTTTCCTTCTGTCTACAATGTATTCGAATTAGGCACATTAAATGACTTCAAATTTTCACAGGATTTTAGCGCATGATACTTATATAAAGTTTTATATGTATATGATATCCCAGACAGGGCGAAGTTCGCGCGGGTCGAGCAAAAGCACTCAGCAACAGACCTCCAATGATCATTTGGGCGTTTAATGCACATATAAATGCACATGTACCGGTAAGTCTTAAGTGGCAGGGGGTAATGAGTACTACGAGTTAAACGTTACATTTAACGACGCATGAAGTATCCGTGTTTTTAACAAAAATTGATTCACTTGTATATCGCAACTGGCTTCGCTTATATGCGGTTCACATATTTTTCCTGGTTATAGCTCTCCCAAGGTGACACGTAAGCCCTCAGCGGTCATCAACAACGGAACACACTGAGGCGAGGACAATACCATCTTCGTCCATCCAGGTACCACATTTCGACGCTATGCAATGTGTCATGCTGTGGTGAGTATGAGGGCTTTCAGGCCGAGAAATTCGAAAACACTGACCCTGAACTCACGACCCTCTGCACGCTGCGCGCTGACAATGCTCTACCGCGGCCCCTGTTTTCAGGCGTTTTCGCTGGCCGTATAATTATGTATCAGATGTACAATGTATAATTCCCACTACCCGCCTTCCAAGTTGCATTCCAGATAATTTAATTATCTGAAAGGCGGTCTGGAAAGCGGATAGTGGCCTTCAGACATTCAAGGTTCATGAGTTACACTCGTGAACCTTGAATGCTAGAAAGCCATAGGAAATAATAACGTTGTCATGTCCGGCAAAATGGAAGAATATCTTGCTATATTCGACTGAACACTCTTCAGATGACCGAATAAATCGCAAACTTACAATCCAGCAATGTATCTCTTAATGGTAAAGTTATGGCAGACAACAAGCGCCATTTTTAGAGTATCAAAATCCATATTTGATTGGTAATTGAATCATTAAAACAATGAAAAGTGTTCTGATCGAGTCAATCAGTATTCAGTGTAACATTTAAAGACGATTTCTCAGAGTGGAAGTTTTCATCCGGCGAACATTGATTTCAATCAAATTTCCAAATATTCACAAATTCTTTGACTGCCAAATTTGCATTTTTTTTCTTTCACGCATATATTATATGCGTGAAAGAAAAAAAAATGATCACAATTCATATAAGTATTATTAGTTTGTGATAGTTTTAAACTTGCTCTTCGTGCATCAGCCTATCCCATTTCAAACATCATTCCAAATTCATTTTAAGCTCGACTTTAACATTTTTTTCCGTGAAATCCTTCCTGTGTTCCCGTGCTTCATTCTGGATTCATGTGATGCGTGTCATGCTCATTTCCAGAAGTAATATGATATGCCTTTGAATTCACGAAAGAATAGCTTAAATTTCATTTTTTATTACCTCTCATAAATGATAATTCATTTAGAACTTTAATGAGCTCTCGTTTCTCTTGCAATTACAGAAACAACTGATTTACATAAGTATTCCTACTATACATGCATAGACACAAAACCAATGTCTTTCCGCTCATAAGTGCTGACATTTACATCCTCGGCACGGGACGATGCCTTGGAATTCGCCACAACAGAGACAGTAAGGACGCACTCACCATCTTGCTACGCTCACACGACGGTCGACATTTGTATCCTTTTGTTTCCAACAGTCCCTAGCACCCTCTGCTCCTCGTACGCCATGCCTGTGCCTTTTAAAGAGCCGTACGCCCTAACGCTTGCACGGCAGCGTCTCTTTAATGTACCTGGCGCTCAGAGTCAAAACGTAAGTACGGTGGGGCAATAAACTATGAGCTTACCGTAACGCATAGTAACATAAGAGGATTTCCCATTGATTTACCACACCCAATGTTAATTGCTGTATTATAGTATGTAGTATGCAGCACAAATTATAGACAAAGTTCCTTGTTAATTGTTGTTATTGTCGCGCTATATACGTTTTGTTGTGACTGATAGCATGCGTGCTTGGTTTATCCAAGAGGTAGTTCAGATACATTACCATATATATAATTATATATACAGAGTGGGCCAGAAGTAGTCTATACACTCTAGGCCTGTATTAAAAACAAAAACTCTATAATTTGCTAAATTGTATCAATTGTTCTGAGAAATAATTATATTTTCGACTGTGTTATTCTGCACTCATTTATGCAAAGAAATCAAATAAACAAGTTATTTTGAATGAGAGAGAAACATTTTAAGTGTGAGTGGTGTGTGATCACAAAGAGAGCTAAATCAAATGAGCCCCTGAGCGAGTATATTGGAATGTCATCTGTTGCATGGCGCTTCAATCCAAGCTGTAGTTTGTTTTGATTTTAATAGATAAACATTAGTGCTACTGTCACAACAATAGCACTGTCAAACAAAACGATAGTACGAGAGCGTTGCCTTAATTATGCGTTTAATGAAGCTTATCCATGGTCCGGGGCCCTGTTTGCCGCCAACAGTGGAACGTTGCGTGCACTCTATTAATTGAGACAAACCGGCATACATGTTGATGACATTGGAATAGAAATAATAGGAATAGCAGCATGATATGTTAGACTAACCATACCAATTATTTCTCTTATCTTAGTGTGATTTTTACATTGCGATCTGTTTTGTAACACTTTCTCAGAAATGCGTAGCGTCATTAGGAAGCAATGAGATCTTTAACATGAAGTAGATAGACTACTTTTGGCCCACTCTGTATGTTACGAGGGCAATATGAGAAGGTGAAAAAATGTCTTTGCATCAGATAATCTCATTTCAAGGTCATAAGTGTTATCTTTTAATAACGAGAGAACATGGTTGTAATTTTGCATAATTTAAGCCTTGTATATCCGAGTAAGAAGTGCTCATGCAGATACGGTTTTGGTCTCATTAGCTGCAAAGACGAAAGCAAAAAGTGACTCCGACTTCAAGGATACAATTTACCGTTAACTAATATTCATTAATATCACTAATACGACATCTACACTTTTCCTTATTTAACGAAGCTAACTATTCGCCTAATTAAGTTAATAAAACTGTAGATGCGTTAATGAAACTGTGTTAACGGTGAGTTTTATTCTTGCGCCAAGTGAATACAAAAACATGGAAAGCAAAATCGGTCCATGAAGCGTACACGTGTCTGATTAGCGAGCACAGCCTTGACTGCAAGGAAATCTTTGACATCGTTCCCAGGCTTTAATCAGAAGTTCCGAACACACACTATCTGCTTATACAACTGCATACAGCCGCACAAACAATGCCATCTGAGTTCATTCTGTTCTCCATCAGCAAGGTGCAGTGATGTCCAGCATTTCTCCCGCGTCATCTTCGCCATTGAATTATCATTTCCGCACGAACACAGACATAGAGACGGTTAACAAACTCCTTAGTAAGCAAGATATAAACACAGGCTATATTTGTCAGCCATAATCTATTAAACTTATATAACTTAATTCCAACACTAAATATCAGCAACAGCACAATTGAACGCAGTTAACGAAATACATCTTCTTACATATTTGAGGCGATGGAACCTTAACTTGACTGCGCCATCTCAAATAGCTATTTTCACGTTCTGGCCTGCTGAGCATAACCTACAACACAAGACCTCTCAGAGCCTGATAAAACAATTATATTGCATATACTAGACATCCAATATCAATTAATATTACTCTAAGATATATTTCCTTCAAACAACAATGTGAATATCCACCAACATCTATTTACATTGTAAATTCGTTCAGTTAGCAATAGCAACAGACCCTCGAATAACTAACATTATTTCAAGGTTGGCATATAATATTATATGCTATCCTGGATCGTTAACTTCAAGCATCAGTATTTAGCTCAGAATGTAAAATAGAGCCTAAAATTAATCTTTATGCTTGATATTAAGACTGTGGCGGTGTTACGCATAATTGCCGAGAGAAATTTGAGCAGAAGCTCATCTGCAGGTAGGCAATAAATGTGTTTTTCTTCCGCACGAAGCTTATTTTACCATTGTGATCGTAACGTCCAATCAGCAAAGGCGTTATGAATCTAATAATTGTATTTATACTGTGATCCTATGAGGGGCAAGCATAGCAAAACTGTTCATTATTCACAGATTAGATACTCGAATGCGCAAGGATTGTAAGGCTGGTAGACTCTCTGAGTGGCATAATTTAGGGTGAGTCCCCACGAATCCAGAATGGTTGCATGCAAATTGACCTTGAGAGGTGTCCGATTAACCGGAAATCATATGCTCAATTCGTGTGAACATGAAAGTCGGACACACCTGAACACCTTAAGCGGTGTTCTGGTCAGGGAAATAATTATGATTCTTTGATCTTACCCTTACAGGCACCCAACAAACCATATTCCATCATCTAAACAGGGAACATGGTTGAATAGAAACAAATGTGTATTCATATGTATATTTTATTTCTATATGCGTGAATATGCAGCTTTGTCGTTGATTCACCTTAATTAAGTCACTGTTCATTTGGAATCTGCATTAATGGGGAACAGGTATCTGAGCATTTATTTGAGCCTTGTGTGGGTTCTTGATTAATGAGCAGGCTGAACATTGTGAACAACTTCTGGTTAGAACTGAGTCACTATATACCACAGGTACAACGTGTAACACACCTTATTCACATGTATATAGTCATTATAGTATGGGCACATAGTATCGACCTACTCTTTTCGATAAAATCTCCAGAGTTCTTTATCCTACAAACTTCCATAGACAACAGTACACAGCGCCCTGCCTAATTGTTGCGCAGTTAATCAGCACTGCATAGTCACCAAAGAACTATAACTAAAACAAATTACAATCACAATCGTTGCGCCCGAGACCCGATCGAACCCGGGAACTCGACCTCCACGGCCGGCATTGAAATGCAGTCAACCGGTCAAACCAACTGAGCTACTCGGTGCCTTTCATACGTGTTAGGTTTACACAATTGCAGCAAGGGAAGATGCGAATGACGTCATATCCGTGGCTACTGGTGTAAACAAACGCGCAGATCTGAGTCATCTGACGCCGATTGTTCTGACGAATGAACATGTTCACCCCTTTCACAATTGTCCTTGAATAGCGTTCTATGATTATTATGTATGATATTACGCGCGTATGTTTCCCATCTTATCTATTGTCTTTTATAAGTGCTACTAACGGTTGAAATAGAGGAAATATGCCGATTTGTTCAACATTTAATATGGACTTGTGAGTGCAACCAGCGCATCAATATCACTTATTGTTGTACCCTTGGGTTTAGGGTGGGGGTATGACGTCATATAAATCCCAAGGGTGTGAGATATGAGAATTATCCATGTCATTTAGTAAGCTTTTGAAGTCAAAAGACAATTATTCTATATAAATGTCCTCTCCCCGGACCAAGGCCTGAAGTCTCATGTTTCCATTGGGTTGACCTTTAACTGGCTTTATGCGAGTTACAATGGTTAAACAGACAATTAACTGTGTTGATTGCGCACGTCCCATGATATACAGAATAATTCAAAATATTTTTATTAGTAACGGAAACTTTTCCACCTTAATTGCGTTAAGTCTTACAAAATTGTTGTTTTCTCGAAAAATGTGCGTTAATATATCCAACAATTATTACTATTTATTGTTGGAGCAGCCCCTCATTAAAGATTCTAAGCCTTTTATTTGTATCGCTAATGTTTCATAAGTATGTCATTGATGATTGCCTTCAAATCATAGCATTTATGCATGTATATTTAATTAACATTCATGCAAATTTTGTTTGTTTTAATAAGTTTAGGACACAGGAAAAATACATCAACCGCGTTACTTACCAAATGGAGACATCTCCTTTCAATAACTCAGTAATCTGATGTCATTTACATGGCCACAATGCCAGCATGGAATTACGGTGAGATTTACGACCAAGCAACATGGAATATCTTTTGATTTCAACACGCCTTTACCAACAGAAAAGGATTAGTGTAATAATAATAATAATAATAATAATAATAATAATAATAATAATAATAATAATAATAATAATAATAATAATAATAATAATAATAATAATAATAATAATAATACGAATACTACGAATACTACAGCTAATATTGCTTGGGAGTTATAATTATTATGTGTTCAGAATGCTGGCTTTCTGGTCTCCCAAATGGCTCCATTGTCGCCTGTCATAAGTTGCATCTGTTAAACAGAACAGAAAATGTGATGGAGGCAATCTGATTACTTTTGTTTACACGAGGCTAAGCAGAAAAATCAGGGACTGATTGAATCCTACAAGGCGGTTCTCCTTGGGATAGGTTCAAAGGGCACATAATGCAGTTACCCGCGTAGAAAGAGTTGGCCCGAAGAAACCATAATAAATTATTCATTGAAGTACGTGTACATCAAGGCCAAATATAAACTTCAAAGCCATTTTTTCTATGCGTACACTTTCGCGATCTGTTTAAACCTGTTGCGAACTACTTTGCACAAGCAGTTCTATACCATGACGTCATAGAACTGCTTGTGTGATGTTGACGTGGCTCAAAAGTATAGAATATTATGTAATTCGTGATTCAGAATTGCACTTGGAGCCACTATACATCCAACAAATCTCTATGATTCACCACAAATACCAATAACATCTGCAAAAGCATTAGTACCTTTGATTTCATTTTTGTTAACACATTTTTGTTCTATTTTATTAGTGGATCACCACTCCAATTCTCTCGGTCGATCAATGATCTCGTACACATCTACCAGAGTGTAGGTCTTTTGTCATTGTTATGCTGTCATGCAAATATGAAAGCCGACCTGGCACATTATTGCTATCTTTGATCAGATATCAAACTGTGCATTCTATGGATATTGAAGGAAAAGCATTAGCTAAACTCTGGCCCTCTTATGTAAACCTTTTAGTACTTTGCGTACATAGATAGGATCATGTATTTATAGATCGGGTGATGCATTTGCTGAGATGAACAAGCCAAGTTAATATTGCAAACAGAAAGTGTCGATAACGTGTATGGTTATGAATTAATAATCGTTTGCTTCTGTTCTAGGCCTCACATGATGAAACCTTTCGAGTCTACTTACATATGTACCCTTTGGTAAACTTCAAACAAGAAAAGCACTGAATCAATTCGGGAGATGAGCAGGTGAGAATAAGAAGGCCGCACATAAAACATTAGTTGACCTAATTTATATGCTCGAGCATTCTACACAATGGTTGAAATACCTGTTGTTACATGCCAAGGTGGGGAGCAGGCTGAAGTGTTAAACACACAGAGTGAACCAAAGGTAGTCTATTCCATGTTAAAAACAAAAATATAAAATTCGCTAACACATGTATCGATTATTAAAAAAAAATAACTACCTGGCATGGATTAACTATGTTATTCTGCGCCCATTTATGCAAAGAAATCAAATAAAAAGTCAATCTTGAATGAGGGAGGAACATTTAAATGCGAGAGTTGAGTGATTGCGAAGAGAACAAAATCAGGTGAGCCCCTATAAACGAGCATTGAGGAATGTCATCTCAAGTTCAATACAAACTAGCGGCATGCTCCGGATAATAAGACAACGAAAATTTTCGGGTAATAGACAGCAGACAAAAATAATTGCACATCACATGAGCGTTTCCTCCCCATTCGTGCTGGTCTACCAATATGTGCATATCAGTATAGATTGGTTCCAATTATATGATATACATTTGCATGTAAAACAATGTACACAATAACAATTATACGTACGAGAAAGCTTCACCAAGTCAGTTACCATGGTTACCATTTACAAAGAGAATGAATATCAAATGTGACTTGAATTTACAAGGGATATTCCAAAAGAAAAAGGCATACAGACGAATCTGCTCGGATGAACGACTCGGCGCGATTTCTTTGCAGACGGAGAATCGGACCGTTTCTGATTCCGAATTACTACCACAGATTACATGCATGTATTCTCTTGGCACTGCTAGTCAGATATACATCCTATACAGCAAGAAAAAAAAGTTTGTTTCCTTTTGAGTTTTGAGAAGTTTCTATTGAAATGTATCCGAAGGTTCTCATTACCAGCATGATTTCATATCTACCATCAATTAAAGCATATTACATGCATACATGTAGTACTATTGAATAACACTAACATTGATAGTTCGAAATGCCTGAACGAATCTAACTCATAAACATGTTTTGATGCATGGGCATCGATGCAAAGAGAAACATCGATTACCAGCGACTATTTTTTGTGAAGGTCACAAAATAAAATTATATATGACAGCAAATTCAAAAGTAAATGAACTCAGTTTGGATATTTCATCACAAGCAGGTGAGTCATTAAGGTTTCAATTCTCAATGTACGTGGTTATTTCGTAAATTCCTGTGACTGTATTATTGATGTGATTTTGGAACACTTGTATTAAGCAACCTATTGCATATATTATATGGCTGCCAATGACAAAATTTGGCCAATCTGGGCGATAATATCATGCTCTGATTGAAACCTAGGTCATCTTGGGATAATATATAATTTATGCGTGCCACTTTAATAGAGGTGCGTGCGTTCTGTTGATTGGTGGTTTAAGGCGAAGCCACATTATGGCCTATAGCCCTATAATATTGGCCTATAAGATATATAGCCAGCTCAAGTGAGTTCGTTCGTTCGATGCACATGTGCTGATCTTATCTCCGATCTTGGAGTCAAGTCAGCACAGACCCCATCTTTTACTGGCTCAGTCCCCGTGTCGATTATCCGAGCGCTAAACGAGAGATTCGTTATGCAGAAACAAAAGAAATTGCACACTATGCCCATCAAATGCCACATAAACACGCGGCATATGGTCTGCCATATAAAGCTAGCCTATCCTCATGAAAACTCGCTTTTCACCAACAATATTATAACACTAGCCTACTAACTTTTACATGAATACATTACAAAGCATTCATTCTAATCATGGCTCACGTCAATAGTTGTTGACTCTTCTAAAAATATTCCGTTTCCAACTTTTTATACGACGCCGACCTGATTTCCAAGAAAAGCGCGAAATCTCAATCCGAGCGACGTTTTGCTGGCGATGTTTACATTACGCGACGTTCGCGACTGCCAGCATTTATCTAAGTAAACGTAAGACGTTGGTGTTATGAAAAGAGTTAAGCAGTAAATCTAAAACCCGGATCGGTTGTTGTGGCCCTTTGCCAAATTGCAGGCTATATGGCCTATTTGTGTGAAAATTGTAAGGAAACCTGGAAGCCTAAAATTTTAATTAGTGTGGACTCGTTTTGGGCCTGACACGGTAGGGCTGATTAATTCACGGACAGTCGGGATCAGCCATAGTTTAAGGCTAACTAAGCACCAACATAACCTGAATCCAAATCTATTTCAATCCCGAAAAGTTACTTTGTTTGGCAAGAGTCATGTGAACACAATAACATCTGATGGATTTTATGCACGATAACAGCGTATTATTACGTAATTTGTCTATGCTTTGCTATAAATTGCTCAAGGTAAATACGGCCGTCGCCATGACAACGGAGCGTCGGAATTCAATCGAACGGCGGGTTTTCAACGAATATTCCATTGTCATTATGTCGTTGAACTTTGGCTGATATCTTGTCAACGTACTGAGATGGGCTGGTAATTGTCGTAAAATCAATTATTTTTCATTTCAATTTGTTTATTGCCGCTTCTGTTGCTGCTGGGGGTCATCTTTGTGTCCATTCATGGATGTTGTCGGGCCACGATGTTTCCCGTCTCCCTCTCCTGTTCCTCCTCGAATAGTTGTTCCTCGAATAGAACAGTGAGTTAAACCGCTGTCTGCAATCCTATGCCGACCGTGGGGGTCGAGGTCCCGGGTTCGAGACCCGATCAGGCCACGTGCGTTATGATTGGGAATTATAATTGTAATCCGTTATAATTGTAATTCTTCGGTGACTCTGCAGTGCTGCCCAACTGCGTAACAAGGCCGGGCGCTGTGTACTACTGACTATGGTGGTATGCAGGATAAAGAACCCTTGGGATTTATCGATAAGAGTAGGGGGAAACCCCGGTCCCGGGCCTTCTGTTCTGGCGCCCGTATCACCCGAATGGGTTGGGTGGAGCCGTAAAACCCCATCACTCACTCACTCACTCATCAAGCATATATTGAGTATGATCGATATTGCTAATGCTTTACATAGAAATCCACCACGAATGATTAGAGATTCCACATACTGGAGTAGTCCTAGTCATTCATTGCTTCGATTGCTTCAATCCATTGAACGTAATGGAGGGGTGGGGGGTATACTAGCCCCTTCATTTGCAATGATTATAGAGTTAGCTATACTTGTCAAAGCTTACCATCTTTAATATATTTAACCCGTTATTTTGCAGTTCTTGGCTACCTTAAATAATTAAAGGAAACGCATAATACTTTAGCTTTATAGTTTAATTATTAACACATTACGATTTGCTACAATCAGTGCCTTGAATACATTGGTTTCTGCTCGAAGTCGTATAATGTTTTTCAGTTTTGCAGTTTTTGTCATAGCGAGTATAAATTATTTGTTGTTACTTCATAGTTAGCCGATTGCCATTGCTATGGGCAGCTAAATAGGTGATCAGCATCAGAGACTGTTGTTTTACTGGTTCTTTGGAATATGCATATTTTATATAAATCTGTTAATTTTTCAAGAACATTGGTGTGGATCATGCAATAGATTCAATGGGAAATAGGCAAAGTAATCGAGTGGTAAATGTTGTCATCATCATTTAAATATGAATAAGGTATTGTCTATTAATGAGCCACACGGACAATTCCGCGCGTTATTGGTGGGTCGCGATTTGGTGATGCGGCATCATGTGCCTGTATTTTATCGCAATACACCTTTGTTGGAGTTTAGCTTACATATTATTCTCACAATTGTATAACATCATTCGCTATAAATCAGTTTAATTTATGAAGTCATTGCCTCTGGGTTTAAGAGCTTAATTATGCAAATTATAAAATATGTTCTATAGCCTTGGGCTCGATAATTCTCCCAGTCAGGTGGAACATGTATGAGATGCGCTTGCTCGATGAGCAGTAGACAGAGCCCCAGCAAAAAGAAACTAGTTGATTCAGGTTCTCCACAAGGAATGGGAAGCAGCAGTGTGCACATTGACTCATTGGGGGCATGTATGACCTTCTGAACTCAATATCCATTGAAGAGGATATCGGCCAGTGACGAGTCTGTTTATTCTCTGCCTAAGACTGGGAAACCGGGGTCGAGATGAGGCACGAGTTTCTTTCGCAGCGCTGTAGCTTTCAGTACCAGCCATCATTCATGGGAATGGCCTCTTTGACAGCTGAGCCTCGATCTCTAAAGCTGCTTGCAATACTTGTGCCATTAAAATTTCTTGGCGATACTTGCCTCATTATCTTCACAATCGCTGTATCGGTACGGCGATGTTTTTTTTTTTTTTTTTTTTTTCTGCATAGGATAGTGGATAGTGTGATATTTTTTTGTCCAGCGGTTACTAAGCTTTGATGGGTTTATCGGGTGTAGGCTGTACTGTGTAGGCGCTAGGCCACCTGCTGGGTGGTCTTTAGGCAGATCCGCTCTTGATGCAAAGTATTGTGCTGCTGTTCTTTATGTTTGGTCCTCTGACTGGGTGACCGGGATTTCTTTGAAAGTATGTATTCGTATGCATCCTTAAATAACGTCCAGGCTTCTTCGACGCTACATGCAGCAAAGCAGTGATGCCAGTTGAGGTTGAGGTTGTCATGCAAATTGGTTTGCCCAGCAGTTACAGTGGAGTCGGGGTCAGATGATTGCACTCAAGTGATCTCCAGTATGGGTTACAGAAGTCAGTTTCAGGTCAACTAGGTCACACCGTGATCAAATTTGACAATGCCCGATGCACACCGAAGAAATTGCTTTCCTCAAGTTCGTTTGTGAAAACAATGTCGAGACAATTAAGAGGAGCTGTTACATGTATCATCTTTGCCTCCGAATGTGGAAAGCACTCCCAAAAAATGAAATTTAAAGCACAAACAACTCACCAAGAAATTCAGATATCAACCACTGACCACATGTTTAATGTACCACAATGCATAAGACTCTATTTAACCCAGCCATGCTTTAGATAGATATTCAGTTAGGGATTCGTTCATTTCATAAATTGCTATCAAGAGCAGTTTCTACCCAAGTAGTCTGCATGGCATGCAAACAGAAAATATCATATTTTTCTTCTCCTCTGCGTTCTACATAATTACCTGAGATTATTGCTTAGCCGTCAGTGCTTCGCAAGGTATTTCAAAGGTAGGGGGAGTTTACTTGTATTATTTATCCACCGGCCTATTTGTTTATATGTTTTAGAGGTTTATCATCGTAATGACCATCGTATAACGTGTTAAAATTTTAGATATCACTACAAATCAATACAAATCATTCTGCATTTATGAATGACCATATATATCTTTCGTCGTACACTCAATATTTCGATTTATCGTTGTCTA
>KB306280.1:149548-184874 GCA_000328365.1 Capitella teleta | reverse complement strand
TATATATATATATATATATATATATATATATATATATATATATATATATATATATATATATATATGACATCAAAGATAGTCAATGCTAATAATTATAAACATAAAACGTTATGTTTTGTTCACGTCTCTGACTGATTTCTTGTTAAAAAAAATGCTGTGTACAAATTTTGATCAACCGTTTCTTCGTAATTAGTAACCATGTTTCATCTTTCATTTTTCTTATGTCTACCAAGTATGACAGTATCCGTGTCCGGCAGTATTTTGTAGATCAAAGGTCAAATGTCAAGGTCACAATGACCATACATAGGTGCCAAGTTTGATTACTTCTACCCAATTCAATAATGATCATAACGTTCTAATGTTTTCGTTAAATTATTCAATGCGTCATCTCCAACGAACGTGAGATTCGTACTTTGCATGCTCAGTCGCATCATTATTGCATAATAGTCGAAATTATAAAAATGTGATTTTTCAAACAAATATAACTTCATCGTCAAGCACGATATCACGCTGTAATTTTCAGTGATGGTTCATGATATTATTGCTCTATCTGATTATAATTTTCAATTATGTAATTACAAGATCAATGTCGTTATGACGTTTTTTCGCTTTTTATTTTCGCCATATAAGGCATGATATCCATATACATTACAGTTATTTTAACACAAAACATTACTCTTAGTGTCTGGTCGATCTATAACAACGTACAATTCATTGCGCCCTTCTTTGTGTGACAATCTGTGAATGTCCAAATATGGTCATAACCATTGATCTTAACTACTACTGGATCGGAAACGAGGCTCTCTGCTGTGCGCCAATAGACTGAGCTGCTTTGCGTTGAGCCCGCCAACCGCCATGATCAACGCAACACTCAAACTTCATAATGCACTTCCGGTTTGATCATTCAAAGCGGAGCGTTTCCGATCCAGTAGTAGTTAAGATCAATGGTCATAACCTAATTTAGCCTATATCTTGTTTCATGATTGTTAGTTTAGAAATCAAATTACATCAATATGTAGATATGCATTTTATAATTGACATATTTGGTGTCAGATCAATATTTTACAAGATATATGAAATTAATGCTTAATTGTAATACGTAAAACGTAATGATTTTCTTTCTGAGTGTATATAATCTCAAAAGACTCGAATTAATTCCTCATTTGGTTCGTTTTCTTCTTCTTTCTTCCCCTAATTACCCCCAAAAAATTCATGTTAACGTCTGACTGATTTCTTGTTTGTTTTGTTTTCTTTTTGTTTTCTTTTTTTCTTTTTTTCTTTCTTTCTTGTGGCGTTTATATTGCATTCCAAAACCCTCTCCAGTTGGTACTGCACCCCAGTACCTATATATCCCGTGCTGGCTAAGCCGTAAATCCGGCGGTACCCGAACCGAAATGCTCCGATATGGTTCGGTCTCATTGGTTCCCTGGGTGAAAGATTAAAATGGCCAGTGCTCCGAAACTAGAAGATTAAGCGTTATATGGTTCATGTTTCAGAAGAAGCACATATAAGTATTACAATTAATTTCATCTTTGATGAAATAGCTGGTTTAACTTTATTAACGCGATATCTAATGTTTTATATATTTAATAAGGCGAGGAGACAAAGAAATACTATGAATTATTTCTTATGATTTCAATCTGCAACCTGCAGACCCCATATATATACAGTGTAAAGTGTGAAAATTCATTATATTCCTCACTCATCGATGCAAGAACCGTCATACTGAGTGTTCTAGAGCACTGGCCACTTCTGGATTTCGTCTGGGGAGCCAATGGGACCGTTGTGTTACCGATAATTCATGATGATCGTAAGTCACATCTTGTGGAACTATAAATCCATGCCTCGTACCTGCATCCACATTCGTCACCAAAGAGCGATGGGTCACAGTTCACACCGTGATTCCGCTCTATGCTATACGCCTCTCGTGATGATCGACGTCGTTTATTTTATCTCTTGTCAAGTTGGAAATGTACTTTCACGACGGACAGACGCAATTCATTCAGGGATATCAGATAATCAAACATCTGCAAGCGCAAATGTGGGAGCTGTATTTTTCTTGTCCAACCAACGATCTTTGTGAGAAATGAGAATCGAGATTGCCTGATGAGGCAACCATGTTTTCCCGTACTTCCAACAACAAAAATGGAGACTTCACGTGGAAGTCTTTCGATATTATTGTTGGATAACATAATCACAAATCCTAGTACATGTTGCTTTGTAGACAATGGGAGAGATGCGAGATCTCACCAGTGAATTGCTAGCTGCCATGGGTGATCATAAGCTGATATGCCAGCTAATGGCACCATAGCAAATACACGCAGGGCCAACACGACACGTACAATGTCGCACTTCTTATTAGGAGTATCTAGATTGACTCAGAATTCCAGGTTCCAAAATAGCATGTTCATAATACTTGCTGAATTTATTCAAAGTAATTAAATTATACACTTCAAGCATCCAAAAAGTATAACTTATTTTATAGCAGAACTAAATATAAATACATGTGTATGCAATTTTAGCACAAAACAACACACACATGTACACACACACACACACACACACATATATATATATACATATATACATACATATATATGATGTAATTAATCAAATAATGTTTTTCTTTCAATTAGTGAAAAAGACACTATTTATAGTAACCAAAAATAAATGAAGGACATAATTATATTTACAATAGAGAAGATAAATATTATCGAAATGTGACCATTTTTAGACAAAGAATTAGCACCAACATCAATAACTTGCTGGGAGTCAGCCAGGCTTAGACAAATTGATACATGTTGTAATTGTTTACCATTGAGATGCATGAGTCAGATGTAGATATGAGCAATGCAGAATTTCCCATGTTTATTTCTATACAAAGTTGTGTTGAGAAAATTTAATTCTGTACCCTGAGTGACATAACAATAAAATAATTATAGCATTTGGTCTTGATAGAAAGATAGAAATTTATATTTCAGGAATAACCCATATATCAAACAAAATATACATAATAAAAATATAATGTTGAAAAAGATGTGATTGGATGTTATCACAGCTTATAGCAAGAGAAATACAGATTTTGGAGATCAAGAATATTAATGAGCGGAGGTCACGACCCTGGGTGCTGGCATTGTGTTCCCATAGCAACTGTCCCTGAGTTTCACCCGTTTTTGAGAGCGTTTCCTTGGAACTGGTTCCTGAATTGTGCTGTACCTGCCTGGGACCTGGTACCACGCGGACTGGTGAATGATCCCAGAGGAGAGGTACCGAGGGACTGCAGGTGGTCCCATCAAAGTCCTGAGGTCAGAATTTGGTCCGTTAACAGGCGAATACGCATTTTGGATGTCGATGGAATGGGGGCCGGGTTGGTAGCAGGAATGGCGATGTACAGCGAAGGACTTACGAGGCACTGCGCCCCGTTTGACGACAACTGGCGCGCTGTGACGACGATGATCTACACGGCGAGACATGGGAATGCGAGATTTCTGAGGAACATGCTTCACTGGAGCACTCAGTGACCTCTGCAGTGAAAGTTCGGCCGGTACATCCGCAAATGAGTCAATCCTCTTGACCTCCTCGTCGGCTATTGTGAGGTCCATTGCTGGAGTCACTGAGACGGTCAAGTCTTTGACCCCCTGCGTCATGACCTCATAACTGTCGTCCGCTTTCTCAGAGTTTTCCCGCAGCCATTTTTGACGGTCTTTGCGAATGTTCAAGTTCTGTCCATATGAAGCTCTTGAGCGGGCGGTTTGTTTCTTCCGATTATGCTCCAACCGGTTTTCAATTTCCAAATGACTGAGTACTCGGCGGACTCGTTTAGTCAACTGATGATCAGTACCTAGAAATAAAACATCCAATAATTCAATTCTGACAAAGTCTCCTACAACACTGACCTAGTTTGCTTATTCGGATGTCCAAGGCCCGTTGAAGTTGCTGCATGGCTTCTGAACGATTTTGACCAAATTTCTGTGAATTTTTATCCTTGAGAAGTTTACCTGCAAACATGATTTATTTTACTACAGAAGAATTTTGATCCAAAATAACCAGATCACTGTTTAGGCATAGCAATCAAACAGCTAAATTAAAACTAAAACAATTGCTAAAAACTAAATTGAACTAAAACAATTAAAAAGATATCTGACCCAGGTGGAAGAGCGTTGTGGCCACGAGGAGATGATCATTACCAAAAGTTTTCTCTCGGATAGAAAGCGCCCTACGGTACAACTGCTCAGCTTGGTCTCTATCGTATCTATCAACCATAAAAACGAGAAATAAAAATGCCCAGAACACAGAGGTGTGCTCACCCGCTCTTATTGCGAGGGTTACATAACAGGCCGGCCATGTCGTTCAACGCGTCTGCAACCCGTGGATGACTTTTGCCGTACCATCGCTCCAGAGACAGCATAGCGTGTGAGAGATGCGTCTCTGCTTTGTCAAATTGTCCCTGATGCAACCTGGAAGCAAAATAAAATCAGAATTCAGAAGATTGGCTAAATTTCTCCCTAAGTCAACTTAGGTCTCAATAAGTAGGCTTAAGTTTCATATAACAATTAATCCATAACTTATTCAAAGCGTTCAGTCTGTACCTGAGAACTCCAATGTGATATTGAACAAAAGCTTTTCCTGTCAAACTACCCGCTCTCTCAAAACACATCTTAGCTTCAAGGAGGAACTTTTCTGCTTCCTTGAACCTGCGACTAAAAATCTTCATGTTTCCTAAATGATCCATCAATCGACCTGAAATTGAGCATCACATCTATGAATGATATATTTATGGCGTAGACATCTCCACACCTTTGGTCTCCATAAGTTTAGAGATATCTGCTGATTCCAAACTTCTTTCTATCAATTCTGAAACAGCGTCCAATGCTCTGTGGTACCAGTAGGCGGCCTCATTCTGCCTCAGTTGGTACAGATACAAATTCCCAAGACTTTCTTCAATTTCACACATTATGTCTTCATATTGTCGCTCCAGGGGAAAAAGCTGCAACATATAAAAACTGATTAAAAAAAGCATCAAAAGTAATCATGCAGCTTATGAGACAGTCTGGACAGCTGCCATAATAATCTGTTTCTATGGAAACGAAACACAGTCGGCCCTCATTAATCTGAGTTTGGTTAATCCAACCACCTCAGTAAGCCCACTCAATGCTCGGGAAGGGATCTATCCCAAAGCCAATTGCACTTTATAATCCGATTCCCTTAATTTCCGACTCCGACTTCAATTTCTGGTGACCAAATTGAAGTTTTCTTTAATAATCCGCCATGTCGGCATCATCCTTTGATGTTCAAACTTCAAAAATCACAATCGTTCAGAGGTTATTTCCAGAATACAAAGGGGTTATTACCTCAGCGCTGGTTGAGTTGCGGCACGAGGTAAGCGCTTGTCAATTGTTTTGGCCCTAAAATGTACTTGATATGAAAACATTAATTGAAGGACATCACATTCTGAGCATTTGAATGGCTGATCTTGATGAGCAGGAGCAGTCAGAATTGTTTAACATGGCTAAAACTGTCACTAAACGCATGAACTCTTCCGTTAAACATTCATTCATTGCTTCTATGATGCACAATCTAATGATTAATCATATAATTTCCCTTCGCTTTACTTGATCAATATTCTGTACGTTGCTGTTTTGATTTTCATGATTGAACTATATTCTATGGTGACTCGATATGGGACCCACACAGCTGAGACAAATTTGTAAATCCGACTCCCTCAGTAATCCGACCAGAATCCTTGGGAGTGAACTTGGTCGGATTAATGAGAGTCGACTGTAGTCAGATCTGTTAAAAATTCTCAGAGCAAGAAAGGTTAATCCACGTTATTAACAAACGGATTAGTTTTTTTGGGCTTTGGGATTGAACAGTTTCTTACAGTTAATCTGACCAATTTTGTTTTCAGTGACAAGTGAAAGCTCCTGTTACCATGGCAATTACTGACCTGATTAAGAGTATGGTGAGCAGAAAGCAACATTTGCTCTGCTTCACAGAAATGCCCCATCATGGTCAAGAACTGACCAGCGCAACTGGCCAGTTTGGACTGCTCCTCAGTGGTCAGCAGAATAGCGTCTGCCTTCACTTGATCTGGGAGGAAATATATTTCCTGGATATTATTTCGTCCAAGTGCTTTGAGTGCATTGTAATAAAATGAAATAATTAATATATATATTTATGTATTTGAATGAGATGAGAGGAAATTAATCACCTTCATCCTCCTCTTCATCATCTAAATCACTGGGATCGCAATCGCGTTCAGATCGTATTTCCCTGTCAGTTAATTCCCACTGAAACAGGACATAAAACCGTCAATAACAAAGATAAAATCCCCAAACAGCAAACAAAGTGGAACAAAAAGGCCATGCGATTGGAAATAAAATGGAACACCAAACAAGAGTGTGACACTGCAACCACAATGATATGAGATCACGTAAGAAAACAAGCGTGCATGTCACAAAATTAAGACGTCGTACATTTTGGCTTTCCGTCAATGCATCCTCACTGTGGAGGTTTTCACCCAAGATGTCGTTATGTGAACTTGCAGATGAAGAGAACATTCGCGGAGGCAGTGTGAAGACGCTATGCTGCAAGAAGCAGGTTAACGAGCGTCAAAAGCTTAAGTCATGGATTAAAATTAAATTAAAATGGAGGCATGGAAAGGAAAGCTGGACTTATAATTAAAGAAACCATGTTGAGGAGTAGAACAATTCTCACCTGTCTTCTTATTCCATCAAGGTCATCTTCAAGGTCATCTTTATCAGTCATTCCAGCTTTTTTCAGCATTTGCCAGTAGGTGGCAGCAGGACTGAAGCCTGCGGTCGTCAGGGTTTTCCAGTACTGCAGGAGTTCCAGCCGCCGGTTGCTTAACCCACGCGTGCCGCATAACTCCATAAAAACTCTGAAGAAAACTTCCATTAAACAACTGAATAAATATTAATCTAGATATCTCACTCTGGTTCCATGAGGAATTGGCGCAGTTTCTCTAGTTCGCCAGCTTTCTCAAGTTGCCACGGTAACTCAGTGATGCGGCGGTCAGAAACAGTTTCTTGGTGTTGGAAGTACTCAGCCAGGTAGCGATGGTACGTGGTGCGGTCAGTCCGAATCTTACCGGACGCTGAGTTTGGAACCCTGGATGCCATTTTGGACATAAATGGAACAACATGGGGAACAACGGAACCTGTCGAAAGAAGGATACAAATGTGAAACCTCCTCGGTGAACAGCTCACCCAAAAGCGTGTATTCTGCGGCTTCCTTGAAGTGCTGATGGAAGAACCCAAGCAGACCCCCAGGACGCTCAAACAGCCCATCAAGAGCGGCTGACCGGAACAAAGCCCAATCAAAGGATGTCACTTCACTGTTACCACGGTAACCGATATCGTGCAGGAGCTCAAGGATTTCATTCTGACAAAGTCCGTTGCGTGAGACGGCGATAAGACGCAGAGCATCAGCAACCCAGCCCCTCAGCTCTGAATTAATCACATGATAATGATAATCAAATTATGCACATGAATCAACTCACCTGTGACATCGCTGTCGATACTGTTTGATCGCACAGGGGTCCAACTGTAGTCCTTAATCCAGCGTTGAATGATCTTACTCCACAATTCCTGCATGCATCCCGTCTCCAAGTACGAATCAAGATAATAATCCAAATGAGAATTCACTCCAAACACTCGCAGTTCGTTCGCAAGAGCTGACAAAAACAGAGGACGATCAGACAGCTGACAGCTGACCACCTTGTCCAACTGCTGATCGGTCAAACATTTGCAGTGGATTGCCAGATACTGGCAAATGACCTCTTTCTTGGCTGCCGTGTCAGTCAGAAGAGGCACGCGTAAGACTTGTGTGTCAGATCGACCGGAGAGAACGCGGAAGGAAGCGTCTGAACGAGCGGATGTTATGATGACCTTGCACTGCGGGGGAAGCGGGTTGGGCAACCAGGTCATCTCCTTCACCTGGGTGCTGCTCAGGCCGTACGTGCCGCCCAGTTCATCCACGCCATCAATGATGAGAACGCAAGGTCCAAGAGCCACAGCTGCCAGGAAAGCCTCACACACATGGTGGAAGTCTGTCATCTCATCATCCCCTGCACTGATGTCACTGTGTGCACCTGAGAGAGTACTCTGAGTTAGAGAGATGCATTCTGGGTAACTCACCAGTGTGATTGGGGTATTCATCGCGCATGGATAGCGTGCATCTGCGTAACAATGAGGTGATGTCTGAACTCTGAGAAGAGCTACCGACGTAGTGAGAGAAGATCTTCATCTGCTGCCCATGTTTCTCTTTGAACTCTTTGACCCAGTTGGCCACTAGGGCCGTCTTCCCGCATCCTCTTTCCCCCATCAGGAGCAGAATTGAGCGACAAATTTGTTCTGGGCTCTCCGCTACTCTGAAAAATAAATTGAGTGATATATATAAATATGGCAATAAAATTTCTCACTTTTTGCGAAGGAGGTTGCTGAATGACGTGAATGAGTGAGATGGAGAGGGTTTGGTTTCATGGCTGACCAGCTTAGAGGGCGGAGTTTGAAGTGCGCTGACCGCAAATTCAGCAAGTTCGTCCATCAACGTCTCCAACTCTGGGGTGCGGATGAAAACTCGACGGCGAGTCTCGGCAAAAGTTTCGTGAGCCATCCATTCGTGAAAACGCTGGCTCACTGCCGAATAAAATGCATGAGTAAAATGATAACTAACTAGTGCGGATACTCACCAATATTACTAACAACACTCTGCAATGGCGGATACAGCAACTCAATAACCTTAGTCCAATCCTGGAGCACCAGGCGACCCAGTTCTTCGGGGGTTTGGAAATAGCGAATGGGTAACCCTTTGTTGACAATCCTGGCTTTCAATGCCTGCATGCGAACACTTGCATCGTCCGATTCTGCCAAATACACAGCCAACTTCTCCTGCCGTTCATCTTCCGGTAAATCCGTGAATAAATTTTCAATATGATCCGGTTGTCGAAAGTAGAAATAACAGAAATCTGACGACTCGTTCAACAGCGCCGCCTGGATGATCTCCAGTTCAGTGACACTGCAGTGTTGGTACGACTCCTGGCAAACCCAGTCATAACCAGCGGCTGCTGCTACCATGAGGCTTTTATCCAACCAGGAGGCGCTTTCAGGGAGGTCCTCGTAGCATTCAGGGAGCGGGGGCGAGTCCTCCGGGCGCTGTGAGCCGTAGCGCTCTCCCAACAGGCAGATGAAGAATGGCGCACATCGCACGATGTAGTCCAAGCAGAGCTGCACGACCAAACCAGAGTTCACCTGGTTTTCATTGATGCCCCAGCGCAGGTCAACAGGAGCGCAGTACGTTCCTCGCTTGTGGCACAAGTCACCGATGGCAGGGAAGACCTTGCGCATCAGGTAGTCTCGCTCCACCTGGGAAAGGGAAATGCGGGAAATGATGAGGGCGAGGAGGAGGCTCACTTGGAAATCCTGGAAGGTGGAACTGATGAAGGGACAGACGGGTTTACGGTACTTGAACTCTTTTCGCATAACCACGCTGTAACCACGGGTCAGGCGCCGCGGGGGAAGAAGTTCGTCCGTCTCCATGGCAACGTTTAGCAACACTGCTTCACATTGTAACCTGGCAACGGGTTAAGAAGCAATGAGTATCATCAATTTCAGTCAGGAAAAAAAAAAAAAAAAGAGTTAAAATGCTGAAAACACAAAACTGTTAACAGCAAAGGTGACATCATTCCTAAACTGACGGTGATGAGTCATGCGTTGCATTCAACTCTGATTTGCTTGCGCTTACGTCAGCATCCGTTTGATCACGATGGCATAATTAATTCATGTCTTTGATCTGAAGAGACACAATTTTAATTAATTTCCCTTCGAGTTGACTATCCAGCATGCATAACTCTAAAACCTCCGCAATTAACAAGTGCACATCAGTATATAGTTGTTATCCTTAATTATAATTGCATAATATTACGTGCGTTATATTAACACAGCATTCGTGCAATATTAGCACTGAATGGCGAATCAGTTGAGGCTTTAATTGTTCTGGATCCATGCACAGTTAAAGAATGGGTTAATTATAGCGTAATTATCGAATGAGGCTAATTAATCCATAGTTAGTGCATGCTATCTCCAGGTGAAGTAAGGTAATTTAATAAGTAGATTAATTATAACCATGAAAAGGTCACATATAATAATAACAACCCACAATCTGAAATGTGAATTAATTCTGTAACAATTATTCAATTATTTAATTAACATGATCATACAAATATATAATCTAACGCAGCAGATGAAAAATGAGCTACTGATAATCGAAACAATACTCTTGTATTAATTACCCCACAATCTCCCCTAGCTTCTCTGAGAATACTAATTCCTTCATAATGCACCAGCCAATCAGTCTCCGGCAACACGAAGCCAGGTGGAAGCGACCTGCATGCTATCTATTCTGATCAAAATCCAGTAATTAATTGGCACTGATCCAATTACTTGGATGCTGGTTATACGAGTAGGTGCGAAACTGTCATGTGCTAACATTTTTCCTGCATCAATTACTTTTCAACTAAAAAAATCAAGAGATAAAATAGAGCCGATCGCTTAATTAAGCAGTGGTAAATAACGGTCATAATTATGGTGTATATGCATGCACCTGCCGGCCTTTAACATGAGAACAATAAAGAGAGGTGACTGCACATCCAGGTGCATAAATCAGACCCCAAGGACACCAAGAACTTCATAATTATGCGGAGGAATACAGAGTGAGCCAATTGAAGCAAATCCAGGCACATTCAAGTCCAACACATCAAGCAAGTGTAAATTTATAGCAGAATATTTATCGCAAGCAGGATGTTTACGAGGATTCCGTTACGTAATTCTCTGAAGATCAGCTGATTTCAGTCTCAACATTTTATGACTTATTTTGAGATGCTTAGTTTGTAAACTGAGTATAAATACGAGTCACCGTACGACCTGATGACTGTGTTATAGCTTCATCATTTCTGTACATAATGATGTGTGATCTGTTAAACGTTGAATTTCATCAGCAAAATGGTCAGTTTACATGCAAGGGTCATGCAAGGGTCATGCGAGTACATGGCATACATTGTGTACGAAGCGTAATACCGAAATATATATAATATATATAATATATATAAAAAAGGCTCACCTGCCCCATACCTGTTGCAGGGGCAATTGAGACAGGAATCTTGAGCTTCAGCCGAAATGCGATTTGTATCCTGGTAGACTGTGAATTTTACTCTATAACTCTTTATCACACGATATCAGCCTCTTATCAAGTAATATACGTATAACGCAACCTTCCGCCCATCATTATAAGTCAGAAGATATATATGACATTTGATCATATATTAAGGTATACGATAAGTGAGACGGAGAAGTGTGCCGCGGGGGAGGGGGAGTGGTTGACGGGTGAGGGGGGTTTCGTGGGGACAGCCTCTCATACACAAACGCCCATTCTCTCAAGCACATGCGTGCATTTGTAGAGCACTTGTACCACAGTAGTATATATGCATACAAGGTGCAAGTTCATGAATTGATAGGCAAATTAAAGAATCCAGGTAAACCGAGATACCTGATCCTGAATGCGGTTATATAACATGACCCTATTGGCCCATTCGCTAGCATGTAATATCAGGTACAACGTTTGTATTGCGATATACGGCTGTTTTACTTGTTTATTAGTTCAGATGATCATGAGAGTGTCACGTTGCTATGCTAGCAATGTCCCGTTGACGAAGTAATGGATATAGTAGTCATGCAGGTATTGAGCACTTGTCACATTTTATCAGTTCTAATCGACCATAATCCAAAATTGATAGCGAAACATTTGCATATAGGAAATCCCTCAATTGCATAATATAACATATGCCTACCTGGGTTGTGTACTCAAATAGATCAACATGGCTAAAACAATAGCATACAATTACAGCCAACCAGTATGGACCAAGGAAATACTGCCTTAGATATGATACCGGCAAACCTAGATGCAATTCAATCGAGAAATCCTACCCATAAGAGAAGACCGATTTCATAAGGTATTCCATCCATCACAATTAAACATACATTTCACAGTGTAATTCAGCAATATCACAATACCTAATAGAGAGGTGTATCCTACATCAGCGCCTTGTATCCACGGAGACCATGCACACGCGACTGGCGGCGGCTACCAGCGCTGCATCGTCTCAGTTCAAATGTGTTGTTGACCCAGAGTTACTATGTGGCGCTGCAACACAACGAACTCCGTAGTCGGATCAATCGATTTGGGATCGGAAGATTCTCATCGCATTTGAACTCTTGTGAATACGTAACATTCTATAGGAATCACAGAAATTGGCAATGTAGCTGCAAGGCTCAGAATCAATATATGTATAGCACTTCAACTGTCAGTTTGAATGGTGTTAGGTTATGTCTGAAGGGTGCTGCTGCTTTTAATATTTGGTCCATATGTCGCCCATACTGTGTTTAATGACTCTATATATGCGGGTGGTTTTATCTACACATTCCGTTGCATCACTTCAAGGAAAATGTAGTTATAACATGAAACGGAATATAAGTACATATGCATAGTGTAAAAATAATTATGTAACCAAACATATTAACTGGTGAAGAAGTAAATTGAGAACTCAGGTAAATCATATATAATATATGCTCATGAAACGGAATTGATTTAATTATAATTATTACAGAGTAATTACTACAAAATTGCAAATACATAATGATTGCTAGCACATAAAGTATACTCATTGGCTAAACTAGCACGTATCTAGAATGTTGCCATGGCAACCAAGTTCCTCCTTCAAGACTATAACTGCATGGAACATTAGTCATTGCGTTGCCTCATAATTACTTTCGGGATTTGATTTTCGGGTAAATACGTGAAGGTTAATATTAGGATATACAGGATAATATTAGAAACTAACTTTAATTGCCTGTACACACCAAAACAAGTCAATGTGTGCGCATATTAATTAGAACATTGAATGGTAATAATTAAGAGACGAGAAGAAACTAAATCCGCAAAATTCCGAGTGCATTCAGAGCTCTTTCTTTCGTTACGGAAAAGTCATGACGTCATTCGGTGAGCTTTAATTGGGATTTGATTTCTTTGTGACCATCTTAGTCGAATGATTTTTAAGGATTTTTTTTATAAATTATCATTATCATACATTATAACGTGTTATAATGATTGAATAAGTGTAACAATGGGATGGAACATGATAATTTAATGATGTAATCAATACCTGTGTTTCACTGATTATAAATCCGAAGATAAGGTTTTAGTAGCACACAACACCGGCAAAGGAGCCCTTAAGGACTGAGGAGGCATTGACGAAGGGAATGAGACACTCGATCAATACAGGGCAACCTCATGCGACCCACGTGATTAGTCAAATCGAGGACATTTTACAGATCTGGGTCACCACGGAACCGAACACGGAATTAACAATGGAGAAACCATCTTGTAGTGAATGTACGTGAACAACAGCCAACGATCGAAATGTGTGCGTTATGATTTGGTCACTTTCGAGTTTTTTTTGTTTGTTAAGTGCGTTAAGATATCGACGCAACGTTATTGTCATAGTAATCGCTTTTTTTTTTTGCGTTTTATAACAGGGTTACTGCTAATTACTAAGGGTGGACATGGTAACGCATGATGAGAGCCTTTGGTCAGTTCGATTGATGTCCCCTTGAATGACCGATGCTCTACGGTCATCTGAGGAGAATCTCATCATGATTAGTAACACGACGACGCCAGACGCCTGCATAATTACACGGCAAAAGGGAACGTACGAATGTGTCAGTCATGAATAATAATAATTCAGAATTCTTGATTACCTGAGGGCATGATTCATTTTATTTTTTATTTTAGTCATCTTTTGTTATGCCTCCTATAATACCTATATATAGATCTACATGACGACGAGTCGTAAATAAATTCAGCTGAATTGAATCAACTTACTTGGAAATTAATCAATAAAAAGACTGATCCGTAATTCTATCTGGAATTTATTTGTTGATGCTCCGGCGAACAAATCAATCAAATAATTACGTTGTGCATGCAATGAATGCGCGGGGGGTGGGCTTTGAACTATGACGTAATGATTTCCGAATTGCATCCCAAATCAGAATTTGAAATTAATATTATGTAATTACGTGCCGTTTGTATCAGCAAAATGAGGCCAGCATCGAATTGCGAAGGAAACACGAGACGTCCACACTAATCGCACATTGCACACGTTTCTTGAAGGAAACGATAAACTGACGGTAATATGATGGTCGCCCCACTGCAATATTTATAAGCCGATTGTGGACTTACCAATTTCGTGGAATATAATGTCAACTATTCCATAACAGAATTGTGCAATACATTATTGGTGCGGCGTCATCAGAGATCAAGAGATATGACATCATCTCAGTCACCGCAACAGCTGATGAAAAGAGAGTATGGGGTGAATGACCGGGATTAATCGAATTGGCAACGGAGATCTCAGATTCATCCAGGTAACGTTCTTGGAAATTATTTGGTACTCTGATCATTCTCCTCACGTGACCTCTGGCACTAGTATCGTATAGGGTCAACTCAACATGTAAACTATGCCTAAATTACTCGCCCACCCTCGTTGGTTAATGAATTGCTGTGAGCGGTAATCCGAATGGCACGATTCCGAGATACACACGAGTGCATACAAAATTACAAATATAGCACACAATTATGTGTACACCCTTTATACTCGTAAATACAATCATCCACGCTAATGATGCTTACCGGTATTCTTATAGCTATCTCGATATACCTGGATCATAACTTTTAGGCAATTTCTCTACACATGTATGCTAATCGATAATTATAATTATTGGAATTAGGGATTGAGTCTGGTAATTACTAGATTTCTAGATTACTAGATTTTGTAACAATTTCCTGTACGCATTGAATGATATACATTATAACACGTGTGGACATAATTCGCTTATTGTGGTGACACCCAACAATTGTCCTTTTTCATTACAAGGATGCAATGAGTGCTTGGAATTGCATCGAAACCACGCAACCTTGAATGATAATTACCAGATAACAGACTCAACAGACTCGACAGATTCTGTTATCTGTTATTACTTGTCATACTGCATAATCGTGTTTTAATGATGACGCGTTTTCGCTAGGCAGGGGAAACAGTGATTGAGACATAATTCATATGCTACAATTTAATTAACATAGCTGCATGGAAAAAAAAAACAAACAAACAAACAAAAAACAAAACAAATATGTTATTAAAAAAAACCTACAAAATATAAACACGATTTGAAAACACTATTATAATTGAAAAATTGTACACGTTATATGGGAGAAATATTACATAATTTCCCACAATTAATTATCGTAATTATTTGATAATTATCAATCTGAATGCAATCGAATTGCCTTTCAATTTCACAAAATAGGAAAATAGGATTACATATATTCATAGGTTACCAGGGTTACAACTTACAAAATAATGCATGGCTACACATCCATGATGTAGTTGCACGTGTGCTAAAGTCCGCCTTTAATAAGTTCATAATGATATTGGCTACGCAGGCCTACATTCAATACTAGCTAGTACACTCACTGTAGAACATACATGTGTAGCACTAGTACATCAGGCTTGGTTTTGGCTTGCGCAGACCGTTATGACAGCTAGCGGGTTGAGGTTCGATCAACAGCATCAACACGAAGTAAACGTATGCATGGTATGATGGTATGATGGTTCAGCTGGCTGTGGGCTTTATGTGCATGCAATATGAGCAGCCACGACGACACGAAATCGATAAAATTTAGGTAATATTTGCCACGACACAAAATGATAACACAACTAGTCGAAGCCAATACCACTCAGAATCGTAACTTTACATTGTACTCACGTTTTATTCTCCGATAATCAAGTAAACTGATCTGTTTTCTGTTCTATCATAAACACGTGAAATCATCTCACAGCTTCCTGTCATAACAAAGCTACATGACCTCAGTGACCTGACCTAGATACACCATGTTGAACTTTTTGATGAATATTCATAGAGGTCACTACTTCCCAATCAGATCACTCCACGATATGTAGGCCATCGAGAAGATCTGGTTGACGCTGATTGGCTGGCTGTGGTCATGTGACCCCTCGTGGGTTGCTCTGATTGGTCAGACCAGGCGATGTATGGTCTGCCTCCTTTGAGCTTGTTGTCAGTGTCGAAAGTCGGAGCCGATCACCAACTTTTTCGGAGTTGTCAGCCGACATGGCTAGCAAACACTTGCTCCTAGGAATCCTAGGACTCATCCTCATTTCAGGTGAGTTTTATTTCCCAATAATTTCGCTTGTCAAAGAAGCATTGGCCATTTGCCGGTTTCGCCGACATGACCCGGTGTCGATGGTGCTCAAAATAGACCCTCGCTGCGAACACGAGGCGTATCTTGTGTTGTGGCCCCTGATTTGGGCAGCAGTTCTCCTGCACAAAGCTTGTAGCTGCTCTCAACATGAGCTACAAATAACTTGAGACCATGGGGGATGATGTGCTGAAAGCCACTGATTATCGCTCACTGCACTTTGTCTCGGATGGAGAGGGGCGTCTCCAATCTCCTGTCACCTGCTCACTGACACATGACCGAACATTCTGGAATAGTCTCTTAAGTCTGATGTATGATTCTCACTCAGAAAACTCAATTCACTCACCCTCTTTTGTAATTTCTAATTCATCTGATTGTTAAGATTAAATTACAATTAAAATTGTTCTCCTTGACCTTTTTGGTACACCTTTAATTAAAATTAACCAGACTTTTCTTATAATTGTTTTAAAATATTATAGAATTACACCAGACTTTTCTTATAATTGTTTTAAAATATTATAGAAGTAATTAAAGTATAGAATTAGATGTAATACTAATAGAACATTTAATTATCAATAATTATTTACAATGAATTGATTAATTACACTGCTAACATTTCAGCAGTGATTGACTATTGATAGTAATTATAATACTCACCATGCATGACAATGAATGATTGCTTTGCAGTTGAGATTGATAGATAGATTGATCACATAATTATGATTATAGTAATATGTTATAAATTATGAATACAAAAAAAAAAATTTAGTATATGTAGTCACATAGCGCCTTATTATTACAAGCCTTATTGTAGCCTTAGACTGAATTTCATTGTACTGCTTTCAATCACTGAGTGAGTGTTTAATAATTCTACACCCGGTGATCAAATTTACGCAATGCAACCAATGTAAATTTCAATGTACAAGACAAGTGTGGCATCATTTGAGTTGGGACTCTTAATTACTATGATGGCAGTCAATCTGTCATGCAAACAGATTGCAATCTTGAACTTGATTGCAATTCCCCCTTAATACTTTACTGATAGCCCTCGTTTTGTCCTTTCATGGAATTAGCTCCAATTGCAATAATGTATTTAATGTTTCAGCTCTGGGAGTAAGAGCACAGGATGACGATGAAGATACTCCAATCGTTGAAGAAGACATTGGAAAAAGCAGAGATGGCTCCAGAACAGATGATGAAGTGGTCAACAGGTAACGCCTCTCATTTAGTAAAAAATGCACAAATTATGCAACAGGTGAATAGCCTCATGGGCTGAGTAAACACAGCAAAAAAGTGAAAGGTTCTCATATTTCACTTAAGTACCCTTAATTGTCCAAACTGTGATTGTATAACTTCTGCTGCAATATATATAAATATCAAACTGAGAAATGTATGTGTTCAGATATGTATTAGCATTTATAATAATTTTTGATTCGTCAATATTTTCATGCAGAATTGCATAAATTACAGCTGAATTGTTTTGTAAAAGAACAAACAGATAGAGACGCTTCATTTTCATGTATTTCACAAATCAAACCATTTAAACCAACAGCTTGATTAACATGGAATTTAGATTAGCAGTGCATAAATTGAATAACATTAAAATCTCATTTCAATTTCCTGTAGTTTTACACGGTCGTAATTTGAGTCATAACTGTCAATAGCACACGTGTGCTTAATGAACTTCCTGTTCGTGGAACTTGGTCACATCCTGTCAAACATGACGTGGCTCATGATAACAATAATTGCTTCCACCCAGCTTAATTATGAATGCACATAAATTTATAAATTATGCATAGCAATGATTGATTACATTGTTATCAATAACCAGAGCTCTGGCTATTTTGGTTGTATAATCACTTGGGGGTGCATTGTGCAATTGCGTTCAGGTGAACATAGTCTTCAATCATGCGAAAAGAAAGTTCACAGGTTTCACCATGCCTATAACTCCATGCAATGCATAACTCAGTCCCTTTGCCCTGCAAGTACTACAGAACTTTGCTGCTTCAAACAAACTCAATTGGAGAGCCCACTCTCAATTTATTTGTTCTTTGAGAGGGTAGTTGAAGCACCCCTACTTTAGAAGTTTCAATTTCATTGTAGTCTTTTTTTTTTCTTTTTTTTTTTTTTCACTTGAATTATGCGTGGAGTATGCAGCACTGATGAATGTGCCTGGAACTATTATGAAGCAACCTTTTTGAGCATTCTTTCCGCTCTGACGTAAGGTGATTTCTGATTGAACAGATTGACTTTCTTTCTGTTATTGTACACTTGAGGAGCAGCCCTCCCCCCTTCGTATGCAAGCACTGTAGGTCAATGCACTGAACGATATGGAGCCAACAGAGAAAGAAACAACCGCATCTTATGCCATTTCTAGGGCAGAGTGTGCATGATGGGGAAATACCCCATAGTGATACTCTTATGTTAGATCAGCTACTGCTAGGGGCAGTATGACCTCTAGGCAAGTCCCTGGGGTCATAGTTATGGGCCTGTTATGCATGTACAATGAATCGCAATGTGCAATTGCATATTGAAGCAAATAACATCTGGTGCTGTTGTTTTTATGCCTAAATACCTACCTGTCTGCTGCATTTGTAAAACATATGTTCTGATTACCTGCGCATTATTTTTTTAATCCGCCAAAGGTTTTTATAGATGCAGCTACGTGTTGAATCATGTTCAAAATCGAGAATCCCGATGATTGAATCTTTATATGTATGCATTACCGGATGGCATCTCTTTTGAATTTGTGATTTTGCCGCAGGGAGGAGGAGGCCATCAAACTGGATGGCATGAGTGTCTCCGAAATGAAGGAGATGAGAGACAAGGCAGAGAAACACACGTTCCAGGCGGAGGTTGATCGCATGATGAAGCTCATCATCAACTCTCTCTACAAGAACAAGGAGGTCAGCTTCTCTCATTCCTAGATCTGCATCAGTGTCTGTATTATTGCAGGTTCTTACAGGGAAAATTTAGTACTTGGAACTAGGGTTATTAAGTTCTTATTGTACCTATAGTTTATTTATCTTCTATATGATACTTAAAGTGATTGATTTGTTGAAATGTCTTACAGAGTTGGTAAAATTATGGTGTCATGATTCCTTTGATTATATCGAGTTTGTGATATGATAGTTCTTCTGTAATCTGCAGATTGTAAGCATTGCTTAGCATGTACTGCAGGCCCCCCTTTACAAAGAGGAATATTGCAAAATTATCTGTTTGCCCGTACAGTGTGCTATAAACTATCCTACGCACGAGTTTTTTTCCCTTTCTGTACTGTTGGGGTTAGAAATAGGCTGTTGTGTTGCAGGCAGCTGTATATGATGCACATAGGTATGAATAAGACACCTGTTTTTGAGTACTGCATATCCCATAGCCCTATGATTACAGTACTTGTATTAAATAATAAATTCTTTATTGCAGATTTTCTTGAGGGAGCTCATCTCCAATGCATCCGATGCCTTGGACAAGATTCGCTTCATGGCGCTCACTGACAAGGAGGCGCTGTCCGCCACGGATGAGATGTCCATCAAGATCAAAGCAGATCGTGACAACCACGTCCTTCACATCACTGACACTGGTGTTGGCATGACCAAGGCAGATCTCATCAACAACCTGGGAACAATTGCCAAGTCCGGAACGAGTGATTTCTTGTCCAGTGTTGGTGACGCTCAGTCCCAGCAAGAGATGACCGATCTGATCGGTCAGTTTGGTGTTGGATTCTACTCCGCCTTCCTGGTGGCTGACCGTGTTGTCGTGACAACCAAGCACAATGATGATGACCAGTATATCTGGGAGTCTGACTCAGCTAGCTTCTCGATCTCTAAGGATCCTCGTGGCAACACCCTTGAGAGAGGAACCACCATTAGGTACGACCCTTCAGACAGCTTTGATCGGATTGTTCACTTGTTTGTTTTGCAGCCTGCACCTGAAGGAGGAGGCTCACATCTTTCTTGAGCAGTTCAAGATCAACGAGCTGGTCTCAAAGTATTCTCAGTTCATCAACTTTGACATCTACCTGTGGGATTCCAAGGTATCTTATCTGTAATGAGTTGAGATCTGTATTGAAACTTGTTTTTTCGTAGACTATTACTGAGACCGAAGAGGTCGAAGAGGAGGAGCCGGCTGAGGAGGCATCCGATGATGAGGAGGACGACGGAAAGGTTGAGGAGGAGGAAGAGGAAAAGGAGGCTAAGACTGTGGAGAAGACCGTCTGGGACTGGGTTATGATGAACGAGGCTAAGCCCATCTGGACCAGGAAAACTGCGGAGATCTCGGATGAGGAATACAACGAGTTTTACAAGAGCTTCTCCAAGGACAGCTCTGACCCCATGGCACACACTCACTTCACTGCGGAGGGAGAGGTCACCTTCAAGTCGATCCTCTACATCCCCAAGACCAGCCCATCTGACATGTTCCAGAGCTACGGCAAGAAGCTGGACATGATCAAGATGTACGTGCGTCGCGTGTTCATCACAGATAACTTCGAGGACATGATGCCCAAGTACCTCTCTTTCATCCGTGGGGTCGTGGACTCTGACGATCTGCCCCTGAATGTTTCCCGTGAAACCCTTCAACAGCACAAGCTTCTGAAAGTCATCAAGAAGAAGCTGGTCCGCAAGTCCCTGGATATGATCAAGAAGATCAGCGATGAGGCGTACGAGGCCTTCTGGAAGGAGTACAGCACCAACATCAAACTGGGAGTTATTGAGGATCACTCCAACCGCACACGTCTGGCTAAACTCCTGCGTTTCCGTTCATCCAACGATGAGGAGAAATTGACGTCACTTGCTGATTACATCGAGCGCATGAAGGACAAACAGGAACATATTTACTTCAACGCCGGAACCTCACGTGCTGAAGTCGAGGCTTCACCATTCGTCGAGCGTCTCCTGAAGAAGGGCTATGAGGTGCTCTACCTTACTGAGCCCGTTGACGAGTACTGCATCCAGAACTTGCCTGAATTTGAGGGAAAGAAGTTCCAGAATGTCGCCAAGGAGGGTCTGTCCCTGGATAAATCAGAGAAGGCTAAGGCCGCCAAGGAAGCTCTGGAAACCGAGTTTGAGCCTCTGATGAAATGGATGAAGGAAGATGCCCTGAAGGACAAGATCGAGAAGGCCGTCATCTCTGAGCGTTTGACTGAGTCTCCCTGCGCACTTGTCGCTTCTTCCTACGGATGGTCTGGTAACATGGAGCGCATCATGAAGGCACAGGCCTACCAGAAGGCTGATGATACCTCATCTACCTTCTACGCCAACCAGAAGAAAACTCTGGAGGTCAATGTCCGTCACCCACTGGTGAAGGAACTGAAGGAGAGGATGGAGACTGACAAGGACGACCAGACCACCAAGGACCTCGCTGAGGTGCTCTTTGAGACGGCTACTCTCCGTTCCGGGTACACTCTGCAGGATACTGCTGCCTTCGCTGGCCGTATTGAGCGAATGCTCCGTTTGAGTGTGGATGTACCTTTGGATGCCAAGGTATTTGGTATAGAATACTCAGGTATCAGGTGTTATTACTGTTATTCAAATAGGTTGAGGATTTCATTGAGGAAGATGATGATGATGACCAGCTGAGGATGAGGAGGAGGAAGAGGAGGTTTTGGATGAAGAGGCAGCTGAAGAGGAGGTGAGCTTCGCATGACGTTAAAAGCCCTTTCTTTGAACCAGCTTCTTCTGACCACATAGCATCTAATTGTGTTTTTTTTTTGCATTGTGTCTGTAAAAACATGCACAATAAGTGAACGAGAGCATGTTTTTGTTCATTCTCCACCCTTCGATTGGTTAGTTTTTTTTTTTTTTTTTCCTCCTGTGTTTTCCGTTTAAATCTTTACTAAAAAAAAAACACAAGCATGCAGAAAGAGATGCTGGTCAGAAGTGGTGGACTGCTCACTTGGTGAATCAGGTAACTCATGTTGTTCCTCTCTGTTTCAGGATGACCATATGGAGCATATTGAGCTCTAAATCGAGTATCCACAGTGTGAATGGAGTAGTTCATTTAGGCGCACTCATTCCTTCATCAGCATCCTAGCATCTCATCATCTCTTGATTTTTATTACCTTCTTCGTTTGTAACTTGATTAATTTTGTCGTAAGTTATAAAAGTTGTCTCCTTTTGTCAATTTTTTTGTTTGTTTTTTTTTTTTCCTTGAATGAGTGCTATTTCTCTGCTAAAAGTACATTAAAAGTGAGCTTTCTCAGCTTTTCATATTCCTCCAGCCCACCACCATTCAGTTCAGAGGTCATTTTTCATTCATTGTATATATTGTGTGCTCATTCCAAAAATAAAATATCGTCAAATTATACAAAAACCTGTTCACTCGTTTTCAACAACATCCTGGATCATTGTATATATGTCACAAATGTGTAATATCCTTGCTATTACATGTAACATGCAGGGTACGCGTTATGTAAGATCTGGCAGGGAACGGGGATGTCCAGTTCCATATCGACCCAATTCAGATATCCTTGCCTAAGGTATGTGAAAATTTGATCCACTGCATGAGTCTCCTCTTGCGGTTTACTGTTCATGGAATTCTTGCATGGTGTTCGGTGTGCGTCATCTGCCCCCACTCCCCTTCGCATGGATTGTGTGCGAGTCTTAACTATTGAACTTCAAAAGTTCAGATCTCTCAAACAACTATAACACGACGCAATATTAAATTTTAGGAACGGTAAACGGTTTCCTTTTTAAGGGGTTCTGTGATTTAGGAGTGCCCATTTACTTGTGTACACAAACCCGGATTGAACAATACACTTAATTTTTGAGAGCTCTTCGTACTAAGGGGTTCTTCCGTTCAGAACCCTGGTGGCCTCAAAAATTGGAGATCATGTCTATGTGCTCAACTTAATTACATCGCCTCAGTTAATTTGATGGCTGCTGGAAGATATTGGGAAGCTTAAAAATTGTGTGTGGATTTAGATTGTGACATAATACTAACATATCTCCCGTTGCCTTCAGAAAACCCAATGGACTAAACAAACCCAGGAAGCGATTAATATTAAATTCTAATCTCATTGTGGGAGGCAAGGTTGGGGCAAGGTTATGAACGTCCAGGTGGCTTGCGCTTTTTACCTGCGATTCTTACCACATTTTAAGCTCTGTCCGAAAACTCGAACACGTCGAAACCCTTCAACAGATCTTGTTACTCATATCAACGATATTCGATAACACGTTCCGAGTACGTCGACCTGTAAGTCAATGAATGCGAGGGTGACCCGAACGCCGACCATCGGGAATTCCTGCAAGCATCCAAAAAGCTGCCATTAAGCTCTTATAAGCAAGTATCCTTCATCACCAAGAGCAGCGCAAACTGGGATTGGGGCACCATTCTTGGTCCAAAATTGAGAATTCGTAAGCATTTCTCGTGCTAATGGACCAATTATGTATAACACCCACTCTTATTGACAAATAGACGCTATCATACCAATTTAGTTGCCGTGCATTGGTATTCCACAATGCTAATTTCGAAAAATGGCTCCTGACTGTGGACCCAAAATGGCACCCAAATCCGCAGTTTGCGCTACTCTTGTGATGAGGGATACTACATACTACATGCAGATATTGTACAACGATGAGTAAAGATATCCACTGTTCCTCTAATATCGCCCATGTGCTCCCTGGTCTCGTTTGTCATAAGACTTTGAATAGGCCTATTGCTTCTTGTTATTCGCTAAACTCCGTGCAAGCAATGACTGTTCAATTACTTTAATAGAACATAAACTGCAAGCATATAGCATGTGTAAAGCATTTTATAAGCTAAGGGCCTTAGTGATGCACGCCCTCGCGGGATAGGTCTACCACTCTCGGACTCTCCATGGGATACCGGTGAGTGGTTATTGCATCCTGTGACTTTAGACACACCAAGTACACAAAGACATAACCACGATTTTGAGTTACATTGTAATTGTGCAATTTTATACAATTGAGCCAGCGGCAAACTCATACACTCATTAATTCTCAAGCGATGATATTTCTGTAGAATTTAGGAAATATGTGATGGGCATATTCCTCAAATTTCGTACTGGCGCATACACCCACTCCGTATGAACAAGATTAGTTGAGTGTAAGGTAGGCAGGTGTAAGCCTAACCTACAAACCTGATTACACCCGTACTTCCACCCAAATAATTCTGAATGCCGTGAGTGACAAATTCGTATACTGCACAAACATTTTTTTTTTCCCGATAGTACACTATCTTATGCATTCGTCATACAAAGCGTAGACCGATATGCCTCCCAAAATCAGAGATAATTTTTAATTTCCGTATAGATCTACTCAAATTCAGAGTCAAATAATAACAAATTAAGGAGTGTGTGTTTCTCTGGCAATATCTGCTATATATTGTACAGTGACTGTAGGCATTTCTACGCCATGCATTATTCATAGCGACTGCATATCACCGGTGCAGATACATGTGTATACCGAGTTCTTCCTTAGTAGGCTACCTGTTGTTCATTTCAAAACGAGGCTTCCTGTTACCGAGTCTGTTGAAATTATTGTGCAAACTGTTACTGTGGACTTATCTGTGAAATCATTTATCAAAATCAAGCAGCTCGAAGAAGTTGCTTATATCGTTGACCGCCACTTCCATTATGACTTGTTAATCAGGTAACGTACACTAGCGGAATTGATATGCAATTAGAACCAACTGCCGAATGGTGCATGCATGGAGTGACCTTATGACCTAACCAAGTCAGTGGGCATTGTGCTGCAATACGTACGCATGTTACTATCGCGGTGTAATTTATGTATGGCATTAAATACACATTGACACTGCTTTGTTTGCGACTCAAAGTTCGGTGTATGGCGTTAAGAATTCTGCACATGAAGCTGCCATAGATGTTGAGACACCTCGTTTTATTCCAGAGTTATGTAATATTTCGATGATCATCTGCTTAGAACACAAAGCTGACATATAATCGGTCATAATAAAACGATGGAAAATAAAAATGCATGCTACTGGACGAAATTATTGTCTTTAAAACTAAACCATATGCTGAATAAGTCGACGTAACCGCTGATCTATTTTCCTATTAATTTTATGTGCATGCATGCATCCAGCCTCCCGTAAGCAGTCGCACACGTACATTTCAGGTTGCCTGTGAATTTTGCGGACGTCGGTTGATGTCATGGACGTATAAAGACTCCGATGGGGATGGCATCCCTGATTTCGAAGATGATGATGACGACAATGATGGTGTTCCTGACTACATGGATAAGGATGCAGACGGAAATGGGAAACCAGATAGCGAAGATGATGACTATGATGATAACGAACTGCTATCTAAGATGTATAAAAAGTCAACGAGTGATGATGAAGGATTCTTCGATGATTACAATGATGATGATTACTACGGTGCGGCTGACTATGAGATGGACAAGGATGGCACACATGATGACACGGGCAATGACATGGATGAAGACGATTTCAACGACAACACCGTCCACTATTTCGATGAAGACATCCCGGATTATATCGACAGGGATCTGGATACAGATGGTGATGGCATTCCGGATTATTTAGATGATGATGATGATAATGATGGGATACCGGACAGTGAAGATGAGGATGCTGACGGTGATGGAATACCGGATTATTTAGTTGATAAAACAAGAGATACTGATGGAGACGGCATTCCTGATTACCTCGATGATGATGATGATAATGATGGCATTCCAGATGAATTGGATGATGATGATGATGGGGATGGTATTCCGGATATTGAAGATGATGACAGCCTCTTGAAAGACTCTGATGGCGATGGAATTCCCGATTATTTAGATGATGATGATGATAATGATGGAATACCTGATTATCTTGATGATGATGATGACGGTGATGGTATTCCCGATGAAGAGGAAGAAAACATGTACTACCAGCGGGATACAGATGGCGACGGAATACCAGATTATTTAGATGATGATGATGATAATGACGGCATACCGGATGAACTGGACAATGATGATGATGGAGACGGAATTCCTGATGACGAAGAAGATAAATTGACGGAAGTAAAGGTTGATAAAGCTATTACTAATGATGATGACATCGATTATGAGAAAGACACAGATGGTGATGGAATCCCAGATTACCTGGACGATGATGATGATGGTGATGGAATACCAGATGATGAAGATGATGATGCTGACGGCGATGGAGTTCCTGATTTCATAGTGGACAGAACAAAAGATACAGATGGTGATGGAATCCCAGATTATCTGGATGATGATGACGATAATGACGGTATACCAGACGAGCTTGATGATGATGCTGATGGAAATGGGATACCTGATGCAATTCAGAATATTGACACAGACGGTGATGGTATACCAGACTATTTAGACGATGATGACGATAATGATGGAATCCCAGACTACTTAGATGACGACAGAGATGGAGATGGTATTCCAGACATTGAAGTAAAGAAGGAATGGAAACCAATTGATACAGATGGCGATGGATACCAGATTATTTAGATGACGATGATGACAATGATGGGATACCAGATGAGATGGATAATGATGTAAATGGGAATGGCATACCAGACGACGAAGAAAACATAGATATCCACAAGGACACAGATGGTGACGGCATTCCTGATTACCTCGATGATGACGACGATGGCGACGGCATCCCAGACGATGAGGACGATGATGCCGATGGCGATGGCATTCCCGACTTCATTGTCGACAAGACCAAGGACACCGATGGTGACGGCATCCCTGACTATCTGGATGACGATGATGACAATGACGGTATCCCAGACTACCTTGATGATGATGCTGATGGCGATGGAATCGACGACAGGCTGCAGAAGGATACAGATGGTGACGGCATCCCAGACTACCTCGACGATGACGTTGATGGAGACGGCATCCTCGACAGCCAGGACAAAGATAAAGATGGAGACGGCGTTCCTGATGACATGGAGAAGGACACCGATGGCGATGGCATCCCAGACTACCTGGACAAGGATGTGAATGGAGATGGAATTCCCGACGACCTGGAAAAGGATACCGATGGTGATGGCATTCCAGACTACCTGGATGACGATGATGATGGTGATGGCATTCCTGATGACGAGGATGATGATGCTGACGGCGACGGCATTCCTGACTTTCTGGTTGACAAGACCAAGGACACCGATGGAGACGGAATCCCCGACTATCTGGATGATGACGACGACAACGACGGCATCCCAGACTACCTCGACGATGATGCTGATGGTGACGGCATTCCTGATGATCTCCAGAAAGATTCTGATGGAGACGGCATCCCTGACTACATGGATGATGATGCCGATGGAGATGGAATAGCCGACAAGGATGAGCAGGACGCTGACGGTGACGGCATTCCAGACGAGCTCCAAATCGACACCGATGGCGACGGAATTCCAGATTACTTGGACAACGACGCCGATGGCAATGGCATCCCTGACGACCTGGAGAAGGACACAGATGGTGACGGCATCCCTGATTACCTCGATGATGACGACGATGGCGACGGCATCCCAGACGATGAGGACGATGATGCCGATGGCGATGGCATTCCCGACTTCATTGTCGACAAGACCAAGGACACCGATGGTGACGGCATCCCTGACTATCTGGATGACGATGATGACAATGACGGTATCCCAGACTACCTTGATGATGATGCTGATGGCGATGGAATCGACGACAGGCTGCAGAAGGATACAGATGGTGACGGCATCCCAGACTACCTCGACGATGACGTTGATGGAGACGGCATCCTCGACAGCCAGGACAAAGATAAAGATGGAGACGGCGTTCCTGATGACATGGAGAAGGACACCGATGGCGATGGCATCCCAGACTATCTGGACAAGGATGCAGATGGTGATGGCCTTCCAGACACACTTGAGCTTGACACCGATGGTGATGGAATTCCCGATTACTTGGATAATGACGCCAATGGAAATGGCATCCCTGACAATCAGGAGATAGACACTGATGGTGATGGCATTCCGGATTATCTGGATGATGATGATGATAATGATGGCATTCCTGACTACCTTGATGATGATGCTAATGGTGATGGTATTCCAGATGAGTTGCAGCGAGATTCTGATGGGGATGGTATTCCTGATATTCTTGACGATGATGCAAATGGCAATGGAATCCCTGATGAGCTTGAAAAGGATACAGATGGTGATGGTATTCCTGATTACTTAGATGATGACGATGACGGCGATGGAATTCCAGATGAGTTAGATTTAGATGATGATGGTGATGGTATACCAGATGAAGAGGAAGCATATAACAAAAAACCTGTCCAACAGCCTGCCATCAACTTTAAAGTAAAGGCTGAGACCAGCAATAATAAAGCTAAGGCTTCAATGAAACAAGAAGAGAAAGTAGTGAAGCAGTCGTCCCAAAAAAAGCTGGAGGTTAAAGAAGAGAAGATCGTTCCACTGAAGTTTAAGGAGAATGATCAGTCTAAGAAGATTCTCAAAAATCAATTAAAAGTTTCCAAGCATGAATCCATTCAACATAAAGCGGAAGCACCAAAACAGCTTCAGCAGAAGTCTATGCTTAAGCCTGAGGTTTTGCAAGCACAGAATGAAGTGCCGAAACCCGAAGTTGCGCCTAAGAAACCTGCCGAAGTCCCCAAGCCTAAAGTTGTACCAAAGAAACCTGCTGCAGTCCCCAAGCTTAAAGTTGCATCGAAGAAACATGCTGAAGTCCCCCAGCCTAAAATTATATCAAAGAAATCTACTGAAGTCCCTAAGCCCAAGATTGTCCAGAAGAAACCTGTCGAGATTCCCAAGCCAAAGGTCGTTCTGGACGCCAACGATGTTCCTCAACCTGAAATTAAAGTCTTTGAGCCAGAAGTTCCTGTCGCTCCGTCAGAAGAAGTTGAAGAACTTGCTAAACCATTGAAGGCCAAATTTGTTGGAGTGAGCATTGACATGGAAACGGATACTGACGGCGATGGAATACCTGACTATTTGGATGATGACGACGACAATGATGGCATTCCGGATTATCTAGATGAAGATGCTGATGGCAACGGAGTACCAGACTTCATGGAAATTGATACTGATGGAGACGGTGTTCCGGACTACCTTGATGATGATGATGATAATGACGGTATTCCTGATGAATTGGATGAGGATGCTGATGGTAATGGAATACCTGATGCCCAAGAGAACAAAGTTTCTCTCCCTAGACCATCAGAGTCTCCGGTGCACGCCACCGAGCCAAGTTCTACCCCTTCTCCTGTCGATACAGAGGAAAACGTTTCATTGTTTAGTCAACTTTCAAAAAGTCTCAAGAGTTTGATTCTAATGGATGACGATGACAATGATGATGACAAGGAAGCCGAGAGTAACGATGAAGATGATGTCGATCTGTGGGATATCGTCAACTCTTGGATGTTTGGTAGTGATGGTGATCAATCAAGCAAACATTCTAAAGATCAGGCTAATTCACAAAGTAGGGATAGCCGCTCGAACACATTTAAATCCGTCAAGAGGAAGGACAGCGAAGATGGATTTTTCTCAACTTTGATGGACAACATCCAAGAATTTACATCTGTGTTATTTACCCCTGATGATGAGGAAGGTAGCCGTTGACGCACCTGGGGGTCCTAGCCCAAATTTTACCCGTAGAGAATACAAACGTGGTGTAAATGTTATTTTCCTTGTGATAGAGCCGGTGTGCTTTATAACAATGTCTTCCATTTGTTGAAAGGATTTGCAATGCACTTTCCTCTATAAATGATGCAAAAGGGATATGTTTCAAAGGGGTGTCCCCTTTTAATACTGCGCCTCTTCTGAGCAGAAGAGGGCATATATCTTGCTGGTACATTGATTTGTACAACCCATCTGTGATCAATTCAACATCATTTTTGTCTATTTTGATTTTTGTTGTATGTCTATGTTTTACTTCAATTTTGTCATTGTGTTTTTTTTTACCATATGCCCAGTAGATTTATCACATTACTGCTCTTATTTTGCACAACTGTTTTCAAAGTAGGTCGATGTGCTCATGGTCGAGTGCTCAGTATATACCTTTTTCGTATCGTTTGCATACCAATAGTCTTTGGGCATTACCAATAAGTCATGTGTATCCTAATAATGGGAGTAAGTGAGAATCCAGTTGTTTGTGTGAGTTGTGATTTTGGATGTGAAATAAACGTTTTGTGATACTGGGTAAGCCACGCAGCGTTTTCTCATTGGTTATACGATAATATATACTTATCAATTACACTGATGTTAATATGCATTATAAAGTACAGTTAACCCAAAGAACGTGTGTGAGAGATAACGCCCTGGATTTGTAGAAGGTAAAATAATGAACAAAATTGAATTAAGCATGATTATATTCTTCATGGATTTCTCGGATTTGAATGTGTCACTGTATCTATTCGCAACGTAAGCAGCAGGACGGATGCAAGCTTCATGCTATTTTAAAACTGCACGCAGACTATTACATTGCACTCTGCTCATCCGAGCTAACACTTAACTGAGGTGTAGGCCTGCACTCTAAACCAAATCACAGTCATAATAACTAACTTAAGTGAGTCATCGGAGAGTACCTGTAGTGACTATTGATTAGAGTCGTAGTGACTATTATAAACGAGTCAAACTGACTACTATAATAGAGCCAAAGTGACTCTTGTAAGAGAGTCAAAGTGACTCTTATGGGAGAGTCAAAGTAACTTGTAAGTGGTGTCAAATTAACTCTTGCGGTAGAGTCATGAAAGATAAAAATATTAGACATTTGTTATTTAATAAGTAATGAATGTTTAATTTCCAAATGTGGCGGCAAACTCACAGTAATCTCATTATCATATTATAGCGTACATAAAAACTCAGTAAGAAAAAAAGAAAAAAAAATGTTATTAACATAACTGTATTTTGAACGGGATTGAAGCTAAGTTTCAATCGGCTATATAGGCAAGGCCACTCTACCGAGACTGCTCTGACAAAAGTACAGGACGATTTGTTGAGGGCTGTCGACTGTCACGGTGCGGCCATTCTGGTTCTACTGGATTTGTCCGCTGCGTTTGACACTATGGATCACATGCTCATCCTGCAAACCCTCCAACACAATGCTGGGATAAATGGTGACGCCCTTGCCTGGTTCCGGTCATACCTCGATAATCGTCATCAGCGCGTCATGGTTGGCAGGAGCTCATCTGACCCTCCAGCCTTGCCGTACGGCGTCCCTCAAGGATCCGTCTTAGGACCCGCCCTGTTCATAATAAAACACATAAATCTAACATACAAATAGTCATAAAAGTAACGAGAAGGTTATTACTTATTAAATGTACATGAAGCTTCTTGGTCAAGAACTGAGAGTTCCTCAGTGTTGAACACAGCGGTAATAGTGGTGAACTATATAAAAGATACACGAAAAAATTGTTGCTATTCTGAGCGTACATCATAAAAATATTCATAAAAATGAACATGCGAGGCCAAAATATACACATAATTAATGTATACCAGTAAATGCTTTAGAGTATTAAATAAAACTTGATTTAAGTTGATTACAACATGCAAAGAGACGGCTTAACACTTTTTCAACTTGGCGAGAAAAGAAACCACTTTATCAGCTTCTTTGCCCTCCACCACTTCTTCAGTTTGAAAAACATACTTAGACAAAAAATAAAGAGTGGAAATACATTTTTTGGGATAATGGATGACAAAAATATAAAATGATGCCACCAAGAGAAGAAAAGCTTTCAAGAGATCCGGAGTGGAGCAAAGCTCGACCCCGTCAGCATGTATGTGAAAGTGTTGCCACAGAAGAGAGCCGTGTCCTTACACTCAATCAAGATATACGGGGTCAAGGTGGAGCTGCAGACTGAGTTTTTGAGAATGACGCCCAGATCGTCTTGAAGCGCACAAGGAAGCATGAGAAGAGCAAGGCAGAGCTCACAGTTATCAGATGCACTGCCTGCTTCAACCTCACTGAGCGCTTTCAAGTACAGCTGATTGCCAGACTGTTTGCCTTTGGGCTTCTTCAATGTGAAGATTTTGGGAGCGAACTCTTCCATTTTAGTTTTCAACAATTGTTCGACGTCATCGATGATCACAATCCACTCAAACTCATTAATCATCTCATGCACAGAGCAGAGAATGGGGTACTTCTCCTTGATGGCGCTCACAGAGGATGAGTCTACTGCAACGAATTGGCGACGATCACTGTACGTTTTCCTCAAACACAGTGATGCCTCCTTCAGTGATTTTCTTCCCCATCTTCTGCATCGTTTTGTTAATAGCTGCATCATCATCACCTAAATAATTTATATCATTATATTATTCTGTGCAATCAATAAGAGCATTCCAAACCTTCATCTCTGTCAAAAGTTGAGCACTTGAGACGCTTCTGATTTGGGGAAAGCAGACTCCTCTTCCTCTTTGGCTGGCAGTCCACAGCAGCTTTTACAATTGGGTTGTTGCGTCATGACGCTTCCTAGAATTTTTTAGTTTGTGCTTAATACGGCAGTGCCGGAGTCTTTTGCAATCCACCTCACTGAGATGCTCTCAGTGGTTGCAGGAAAGGCTCTCAGGATGGCACATGAAATGAGGTCAGCCTCAAATGACGTCTGGTAAAGCTTCCCGTATGTGGTAGTTACATCCTCATAGATGACTGAGAATATCTTGGCGTGCTGATTCTTGTAGGTCGTTCCCACTTGCTGCTTGCGCACGACATTGGCAGGTTCTGCATCGGGAAGCAGTAGGACACTGGCAACCTCTTTGTCACACACTTTGAGCCCCTGTGTGGATAAAAAAAATTTTGAAAATTTAAAAAGAACATAAATTTGTAATTTAAGTAGAAAAATGTCAGATGTTAGTTCAAACCTTTCAAACTGTTGTATATAGGCAGGGCTCGAAATAAGACTTAACTACTCGCCAATGGCGAGTAAAATTCTTAATGGCGAGTAAAAATATCAAGAATGGTCGCCAGATGGCGAGTTAAAATTTAGCTCTCCAAATAAAATGTAAAGGGCAGATTCTTTTGTCAACCTCAAACAATAAATGTTTTGCTTAATCCTCAGTTAAAAAACTTAAACTGAAACCTGTGAGCCCATGCAGGCGCCTAATATCATGCGGGCAAGTTTGAATTAGCTGACGCCATGTCGAGTTGTCAACGCCAGATCAGGCGAGTTAATTGTGGCGCGCTGATGTTTTTACTGCATTCACCTGTTTTTAAATTAATTAAGTCGCGTCTTAGTGTATGCAATATACTGGTTAGTCTGACTACTATAGTACATGTAGTACATGTAGTAGCAGCGGTTAATGATTTCATGAATCGTTGCTTCCATCATTCCCTCACTGACACGACATTTGGAATCGGAAGTTGATTCCAACTCATGCTCCAAGATGTAAGTTGACATGGTTTAGTTAACGCTCAAGTTATCCATTTTTTTATAACTGTTTTGAAAATGCCCGCTAAGGTTGATCAAAGGATTTGCGGCGTCGACAAGTCTGTGCGTTATACTTTGTAATTTTCATTAGTGGGCTGTGTTGGCTCACCTAATTTAGAGTGGACACGTACGTGGCCACTACAACATGCCAGCATAACCTAGTAGAGGGAAACACACTTTTCTAGTGATAGTACTGAATGCTTTTGACGCATTGCTAATTATATAAAGGTGCGCTATATGGCAGTGTATTGTCACATACGATCAACCCAAATTAAAATTGGTTGAGAAAGTGACATAGTATGTATCGAGAATCTACATACATAAAATGTATTTAAAATAATTGTGTTTTATGCTATGTTTTACGTCAGAATTTCTGGCGAGTAAAAATATATTTTGCCGAGTAAAAGTTCCCTGTTTACTCACCATGTGGCGAGTAAACTTTTTGAGCCCTGTATATAGGATATAATTATGAACCATAAGCAACCAAGAATTTGTAAGTTGACAACTCATTGAATTCATAATTAATATCTATGAATTATGATAATCATAAGGAGCCTCAGGGATAGTACCTAGACACTAGGGCTGATGTAAAATCAACATAAAACGACGAATATTACCGTTAAACAAATAAAGCAATCAAATTTCAGCACTTACAGCAACACTCGAACCAAGCAATTTTAACGACTTCGAAAAGTACTACCTAAGCGTGGACATGATGGAGAGGTTACTGCATTATCGCTCACCCTGATCGGTTAAGTGAACATGGTCTGAATTACACAGCATGTCAGCAATCACAACTAAACATGCATTCTAAAATATGGTCAGGTTCAGGTTCAGGTTGATTGGATTAAAGTGCCTTTGTTTCGGCACTGTTACAATCTGACGTTCGAGTTTCTCTTTATTTATATCTTCTATATCTAAAAGATATAACCTCATAAATAATACAGTAATAACTAAAATAAAACTAAACTGGAATAACCAACCAAATAATAAGCCCTACTTCCCTCCCCCCTTCCCCAAAACAACAGAACAAAATGATAACAAATGAACAGATAAATAAATGAATGAATAGATAAATAAAGAATAAAGAGAAAAAGAGAAACACATAAAATGAATAAATAAATGACCAGAAGATACTCGTTGCTCTACTCATTCATAGTGCGAGAGGACGCCGCCTGGTAGCCCTCCACGTAAAATGACCGATGTAGAAGCAAGTTGTGAAGTGACATAAGCATCAGCACTAGCTTGCTACTGACTAGATTACTCAAAAACAAACCAAAAATAACAAATTATAGTAATAAAACAAACACTTTCACTCTCTCACAAACGTCAGACCAGGGCCTTGCCCTCTATCTTTCTCTCTCTCTCTCCTCTTTCGCTCCTTCCAAATCTTTCCTACACTCCTCAACACCAGTCGTTCCTGGTCCGCGGATGTTACTGCGAACCCCAGTACTCCCTCCACCAAATCCTCCTCTCCCTCTCCTCTCTCCATCTCCTCAACCACTCTTCTCTCAACCTCTCATACAAAACACATTCAAACAGCACATGCCTTTCAGTCTCTTCCTCTCCACATGTA
>KB306280.1:88791-114014 GCA_000328365.1 Capitella teleta | reverse complement strand
ACCTCATTTGTGAAAGCAAATGGCAATTTTGCCAAATCTCCAAGTAAGTTTAGGTCGTATTTCAGAAAACAAATACTGATAGCCATGTATTCAACTTTTCAGTCTTGAAAAACAAAGCAGTCAGATGAGAATGCCATGCCCATAAAGGTGTTTCCATTCCATTTAGTGGCAAGCCATTCATTGTGTTGGTCAGAGGCACTTACAAATGTCACCATGGACCTTCCCGTTGCCCTTAGACTGGAAATGTCATAGTAAGTACATCTTTCATCCATATACCTAGGCCTCATTGTACACCCTAACAATTGCACAACTGTCAGAAGAAAACAAATCTACTTCTTTTGATTAATGACACACTTATATGATTACCCCTTGCATATTTCTAGGATCATTCGTATTCTTCAGAAGCCAAGAAGAGGGCCCACCTACTAAAAAAAAGTGGCATGTCCTGATTCTGCTCAGCAGATCCGGTTTGGGCGATGATGTTTGTGTGTGCTTCATGTCATGAATATATATTTTCAGATCCTCTTCATCCATGATTTTGATTTGGAATGACATTGTGAAAGATGAGGGGAAAATTAACTCGTGAATGTTGATTCTGGGGGATGCCCTAAGGCTGAAAAGATGCATGTAATGATAAATCATGTTGAATATTTTTTATCTGCCTTTCTCTCACGGCTGTTGAGTCTTTGAGTTTCATTATTTTGTTTTATAAGCTTGTTTGAATTCATGAATTTTTTGTATGGATCCTGTCAATTAATATATGATCTCCAGTTTTGAATCAGAGTGTGATGCAGGTCACTTTTAGTCTCTACTTATGGTATAGAGTATTGGAAGATGCATGTATAGTTGTTCACCAGTTCCATTGTATATACTTATGGTGTTTTATAGGGGTTTCTTGATAACTTTTCTTCATAATTTCTTGATAAAATTTTGATGTTTGGAGTCAACTTGTTCTCTTGTTTCCACCTATGCACATGTATACTCATCTCGAGGCATCAAGTTTCACTTGACCTGACATTAAATTTAAAACTAACCCCAATATTTTAAACATTTCTTTCTGAGCCCTATTCTCTCACATTTATGTGCATTCTCCTCATACCATTTTTAAAAGCTTACTCAGGCTATCTTATTATTATTTTGTCACAGCATTTGCGTTTATATTTCTTCATTTGTCATGCCTGTATTGCGCCTGTGCTTTCGTAATGGTTTACTTGATGTGTGAATAAATTTTGTTATTTTACTTCACCTGTTTTAGCGTTCCGCCCATTGTTTCACGAATGTTTTGACAATACAAATTAATTTTCACAGCATGTCACTTAGATATACAAAGTGTTCGGCTACCTCCTTGCCGATTATATTTCCCTCTTCTTGCTCAGCAGCCTCAGCTTGACACTGGCCTTTACTGATGAGAGTATAACGCAACAGGATTCCTGACCCAGGGGCAATAGGATAGAATGCATAGGATACAAGGACGGTCAGATTGGTACGTGCTACATTTTTCTGCATGGAACCATGTAGGCATCAGAGGATTCCTTCACATGACGATCCAATTTCGTTGTTCCATACCGACTTGAGCAGACATGTAAGATGGTTTCTGCAGCCTGTAGTTAGATGGAATGGACTTGTCCAAATAGGACTCCTGCAGGCTCAGCTGGCGACCAATTGGTTTTTGATCAATAAACTTGTCTCAACGGCCTGTAATGAGATGCAATGGACTTGCCCATGTCAGGGAGTGCCTGTAGTATTACACTAGAAGGTTTATCTGCCTAGCAAAGCGACGGAATTGACACGGCAGTGTAAGCAAAGTGAGGTGGCCTGACTGGCACGTTCAGCTGGCGACCAGTTGATTTTAGATTAATAATCTCGTTTCAACAGCCTGTAGTGAAATGCAATGGACTTGTCCATGTCAGGGAGTGTCTGTAGTATTACACTAGAAGGTTTATCTGCCTAGCAAAGCGACGGAATTGACACGGCAGTGTAAGCAAAGTGAGGTGGCCTGACTGGCGCGTTCAGCTGGCGACCAGTTGATTTTAGATTAATTATCCCGTTTCAACAGCCTGTAGTGAAATGCAATGGACTTGTCCATGTCAGGGAGTGTCTGTAGTATTACACTAGAAGGTTTATCTGCCTAGCAAAGCGACGGAATTGACACGGCAGTGTAAGCAAAGTGAGGTGGCCTGACTGGCACGTTCAGCTGGCGACCAGTTGATTTTAGATTAATAATCTCGTTTCAACAGCCTGTAGTGAAATGCAATGGACTTGTCCATGTCAGGGAGTGTCTGTAGTATTACACTAGAAGGTTTATCTGCCTAGCAAAGCGACGGAATTGACACGGCAGTGTAAGCAAGGTGAGGTGGCGACACGGCAGTGTAAGGAATAGGAGTGTGGCCTGACTGGCGACCAAGCTCGCGCAGCTGGCGCCCACTTGTTTTACGATAATGCATGCTCCCGCCATCGTTCGATTCGGAGGCTCAGCTGGCGACCAAAAGTTCAACTGGCGCCCAAGTCGCTCAGCTGGCGACCAGCCTTCGAGCGGAGCTTCATAACCGCTATAACCGTCATATAACCATCACTTGTACTCGAGCACTTCTTCTGGTCCTTAATCGGGGTGAATTGGATTAAAAATCAATATAATAACTTCGTAACTATAATTTTATTCAATTATAGCTTTCATTTTTCATCAATTAGCCAGCTGTTGCTTGAATATCACTGTTATTATGTGTTTTATTTATTTCTATTGGGGAAGTCCCCTTTTGTGCATACATTAGGGATTCCCCCGTACTAATTATGCACAAGATAGTTTGTCTGCATTAAGTGTTTCCCACAGATATAAGCTGTACGTAACTGTAAGCAGCAGAACCAGAAAGACTATGTTCTCTTTGACTTAACACCGAAACAATAACAATATTTAATTATATTAAAAACAGTAATAATAATGAATACATACACTAATAATATTAAAGTCGTGTCGGTATACGTGTGTACTTATAATTTAGCGATCGATCAACATGCATGAACATATATCCCCCTTCCTCCCAAAAACAGAAACTTACCCAGCAATACAGGTGCAGTTGGCCGTCAATATAAAGCCTTGCGACTTGCTAATGCATACCCATGCCGCGTCTAAAGACTTGTAGGCACGCAGCTTCTCCTTGGTGTACAAGCTGGGCGTGTCGATCAGATAGCCGTGAATGTAACCAGCTGATGAGATCATGATCGGCCATTCTCTGATATCAACGATCCAATCCGCTTCGCCGATCGAGTAGGGGTCCGGAATCTCCTCACCAGATGTTAAAATCAGTTTTTCTAAGTAAAGCATGCGATCCTTATCAAGTAAAGTCCCCACATATTGCGAAACAAACGATGAACGCCGAGCAGACGCCATGCATTGTTGACAACACCACGGACGCCGGTTCACTGCGAACCCTAACGTTCACAAAACGCACTTCCGTTATGATTTGTTTGTAAGCATTGGAAATCATCTATTGCCAGTGAAATTCATTTGAACAAGACCGGATCATCGAAACCAGCTTATCATTTCCTAAAGTTATACTCTTATTATTTTGATAAGTGTCTCGGTGAAAAATTTGGGATATGCGTTTCAATTTTGTTCAATTAAATTCGATTTATTGATTTAACTGCATGTATAAAAAGAACTGGAAACCAATAAGGGCTCATTCGATTTTTTAAATGAGGTTACAAAACCACATTGCCCTGTTTCGGCCTTTGTTTGAGGAGGAGCATTACGCTATAACCATCTTTATCATGATTACTGACCTTTAAGAGTCATGCTTCATTGAGCAGCTGTGCTCAATACCGCATACCTATATATACCAACCCCCACTCTTTGCTAGATGACAAGTGCACCTCTAAGCTTCGAATCCTTGAATAAGATAAGCATGGCAGGGAAAATGCTGTTCGTGACTGTTTTCAGTGAGTATCAAACTCGCAAATGCAAATTATATTTCTTACTTCAATCTGCTCTCCTTTTGATTAATCGAATATTCAAAATTCGAAATTTATACGGTACGCTTCTAGAATAATTAGAATGAAAATGCACTGTAACGCAAAAAAAAAAAGAAAAAAAAAGTGGTATAGCTAAATGCTGATGATGTAATCCGTTGAACATGCAATGAGCGTGATCGAAATGTTAAAGAGGACCTCTGTTCATTTCGGAATCTTTTTAGATCGATTCTATGGGCTTTTGTGAGTGGCTAGAGACCATTTTTGAAGTATTTGATCAACTATGAATGATATTCAAGAAACATTTAAATACGAATTTCTTGCTCAGGCACAATAGCTTGAAACGAGATGAGTGCGAGATTTCTTTTATGAGAACTGCTGAAAGATCTGCTCACTCGACGGCTCCCATTGTTAACAATAGGGGTATTACTTTTATGCCGTCACGACGGTATGAAATCGAAGGCGAGAAGAAAGCGAGATTTTAACCCTCTCAAAATCGATGTATTTCGGAATTAGCCCACAGCAAGCGTATTGTTCAAATATTTGTCAGTCAAAAGGCGAATTTGTCTTTTGGGATGCATCCTCTATCATCCGTTACTAGTTCAAAATAATCAGAGGTCCTCTTTAACATTGTGAAATGTTGAAGTGAATCAATGATATTCAATCTGGGGAATCCCCTTAGTTCTCCACACACTGTATACCTACCCATATAACCACATACCTGTGTGGGATGTATATAGTGGTGATGGTTGACTGCGTGTCAGAACAGCTATCTCGTTCGCACAAGATAGCTAGCTATCTTGTCCGCACCAGATAGTTATCTCGTAAGATAATTGTTTCGGATATCCACGCATCCTGAATAATAATATTAATTTTTTTTTGGCATGCCAAATTAACACCTTTCTTTCATGTTTCAGGTCTTTTGAACACTTGCATCATAACTCAGGTCTTTGATGAACAAAATTCCCTGGCATGTTCTCATCGAAAAGAAAATATGCAAATGAGCATGACAGATTGCACTCAACGACCCGTTTCCCATGATCTTGACGTCAATACCAGCGTAAAGGTTTTCCAATATCAAGGTTCAAGGTGGAAAACAATACCCACAACGTTTGGCGGTCTTCTTGCACTGATTTCTCTAAATTTTGATGATAACTGCCTCGAAATTCTGGACCGGGATTGCTTACTGAATCTACAAAAACTCAGCTGCATTTCTTTGGCACATAATCAACTCACTGAAATCCCAGATCACATCTTTGACAACAACAAATTCCTTAGATACATCGACTTCAGTAAGAACAACATCCGAACCATTGGACTTCATGTTTTCTCTAATTTCACAAACCTCAAAAACCTTGAAGTGATCAATCTACGGGACAATAAGTTGACACATCTAGAACCATGGCCAATCATCCGAATGAACATTCGGTTAGCAAATATTGATCTGAGTTACAACCTCATTAAACACTTCACCGACAAGAACAATTGGAAATATACAAGAGCCACGGGGAATGTGAATGGAACACTTAATCTTACAAATAATGCAATTCGTCAACTAAGAGAGTTCCAAAGTGGGTGGAACATTGAACTCATCGACCTGCACCACATTTGGAAAACTGTTCTGATCGCAATTGGATCGAATCCGATCGATTGTGACTGCATGGCGTCTTTGTGGATAAGATATTACAGGGTGGTCGAGACTATCAACGGTATATCCGATAGTGGAGTGAAATGCAAATTTCCTCTTTCATGGAGGTTGCCTAAACCTGTTCTGAAAGTCGCATTACTGAACTGCAATCATTCGTGCTATAACGGTGAGTGCGTATGTACTGAACTACCAGTTTCCAGATTGTATTATGTGAAATGTCACAATCAATCCGATCTACCCGACGAGCTACCTACCCCATTTTGGAACGACTCCTACAAATTCTCTCTTAATTTCTCTGGTAATCAATTGTCCACACTTTCACCAAAGCCCTACCTTACTAAAGTGGCTATCTTGGATGTGAGCCACAACAAAATATCTTACATAATGCCCTACACATTTACCCTTCTCTTCCGTGCAATCAAAATTCGACTGAATGACAACCTACTGAGAAAATATTCTTTAGACAAAATTTTCACGATTGTTTTCGCCGGTAATATCAGCCTTCACAACAATCCATGGGCATGTTACTGCAATTACAGATTGCTGTTTGAGGATATGAAAATACTGAATGCGTCTCTTGTGTCACCATCAGCTATCACGTGTTCCACACCTAAGAAGCTGAATGGCAGAAGTGCTTTGGATACTGCCAGCTTCTGCTCCACTGAATTGACCAACGATGAGATTGCATCGGTTGTTCTTTTCTTCTCCGCCATCTTAATTATTTGCATGTTGGTTGCTTCTGGGTTGTCTATTCGGTTTCGGCTATGTTTAATGAAGTTCATCAGGAAATGCTGTCCATGCATTCGAGACAAAAGAAGTGAATGGGACGACTGTACAGGGGAGAGATACGAGTACGACGCGTTTATGTCATTTGCATGGTTTGATTATGACAACGTGAGGGAAATAGCGGACTTCCTCGAAGAAGAGCGTGGTTATAGATGTTGTATGCATAACCGAGACTTTGAACCAGGAAAACGCATCTTGCAACAAATGGGAGAGAGTATTGAAGGCAGTCGCCGGGTGCTGTGCTTTCTTTCACCACAATTCCTCGACAGCAGATACTGCATTTGGGAATTCAGACAAGCTTACGAAGCAGATGAGATGCGTGGGAACAGGCGACTGGCAATTATTGTGATGAACCATGGCTTGGAGAACTTGGAGTTTGACAAAAACAGTAGGGTTGTGAGAAACTACATCTCCAACTTCACTTACCTCGAAATCAACGATCACAATTTCAAGACAAAACTGGTTGACATCATGCCATGTCAAGGTAAATATCTGAAAGCGAATAAAAACAAAAACCAGAACTTTATACAGTAATTAAAACATCCTTATATCCCCAAATACGTGGATCTATTGCACAAATTAACCGCCTTATAAACCTCGTAAAATGGGTTTGTACGATGCATACGAAATAAACTGTGTCGTTATAACTGAGGCGTGCGTTTCTTTTGCCTCTAAGTATGCAATGTCTTAGTTGCCAAATAATTAGTGTTGATTTTCAAGTGACCAACTGCTCATTATTGACTGAATGTTGATATTATTTTCCAATTTATTCATTCAAGATCTCCCAAGTTCCCCACCGGAAGCTCAAACCATAGAAGAACTTTTTTCTGTTGAAAAAGGTCGAGGCCCTTTTTTATCTCTCTCATCTTTAATATAATTATACATCGTTAAAAGGCATATATTTTTATTATTTCTTATATAAAACAATCAGGCAAGTGCTTAGCTTCATAAAGCATGGCGCGTTCTTGCGATTGAAACATTGAGCCATGAGTCACATCAATTATGCACCAAAGCACCCATTAATATACCATGCCTTGGATTACAAATAATCGTCGTTGATTAACCCACTACAATGCTGATCAATTACTCAATATTATAACCATAATCTAATATTGACCTAATTTGCCTATTCTGTCATTCCAGGTCAAAAAAGTTCACCCCTGGAACTCCGATCCACAGATGACGCCTCTTCCACCGAAACAATTTGAGGCCTGTTTTTATTCGTTTACAAATCATATACGTTTATAATTTCTTATATAACATTAACATAATTAGGCAAATGTAAAGCTTGATAAAGCACGATAACCAAGACAATTTCGACTTCTGCTGTTCTGTTATTGGATTTTGCGGGATACTGGATGCTGGATATCCAGGACATACAATTATCGGATACCGAATTAAATACCGCATTTTTGCAACCTTAGCAATTGAATGCCATAAGTTGAGAATATACGATTATTCCAACCATTTTAATGTCATCTAATGAGTAAAGGACTCATAGTATACAGGTGTCTCTTTTTTAGAATTCTAAGTTTGTGCAGATATCGACACATAACGGCAATTAGAATGAGAATTGTAGCATTGCAGACAAGATAGCACAAATCTAAAATTCTTGGATAATCAAGCATTCGAGTGCATTCAAATCAGGTAACCCATAGGCTACTGGTTTCCATGGATCCAAACAGACCAACGTAAACAAATCCTAAATGCTCAATTCTCTCCTGCCCTAACCTCAAATCATCTGCTACAATTAATTGTGATAGTGGCATACCTTTGTTTACAATCACATTTGCTAGGTGTAATTAAAGGGATGGGGAACTAAATTTTAAGTGATGTTCTATTGACTCATAGCACCAATTGTTAGCATTCCGTGCCAAGAACACCCTGCCTGGATGCAAGCGTAAGGAAATAATGCATTCCGAATATCGGGGTTAGCATTGCGCCTATGGGAGAATGGCTTCCATTGCGAAGTATAGGAGGCAAACGTCAGCTGATGGCTTGGTTTGGCTGATGGCTGATTGGTTCCGTTCCCCTCGTGAAGCTATCGATTTCAGCCAATCAGAGCAGAGCATCTTCGCCATAAAAGGACATCTTTGTTGTTTACAAAACGAAAGCGCATGCGTGGTGCACTCTGGCTGACCTTTTTACTGTTTCAGGATGAGAAACGTGGTAGATGTCCTAGAAAATCGCTTGTTAAAATAAGAAAACTAGCGAAAAATATTTTTTGTTTGCGCCTGACTGGTGGCAAAATGATTATTCTATCTATTTCCGAAAAGAAAATAAACAAATATCCAGGGGTTTAGTCGCAGGACACGGTGATATGACGAGGCCCATTGTAAAAGATGGGGAACTCGGTGTTTCATCACAGCGACTGACGTCACGCCTAATTAGCATTATATCTCCCGCGAAATCGTTAGCGATGATATTCTTTGTGTGGGCCAGGCATAAGAATCATCCTTGGTGCATCAAATAACGACTCAAAGTCCATTTTCAACCAGTTCTCCCTCCCTTTAAGTATTCGAACCATAAGAGACGTCGGAAACATATAATGCTTTTTGTTTTGTGTGTTTGCTCATTAAACTATCAAGCGTGAGGCAAAACTAATTCAGACAGCAGATGACAAACAAACCTATGGGCTGCTGTTTAGTGCTTCAAGAGTTTGATCCTTCCCTGGGAGACGGTGAGGCAGTTGAAAATCCAGACGAACAATACACGGTATCGTCAACTGAATCTCAACTTTCCTAAGGTTTTTTTTTTCTAAAAGTTTTAGATTCATGTCACTGATAATTCCCATTTTGTTGTCGCTGTCGATCTCGACCTATGCTTCAATGAGGGAAATCTGAGGCGCTAGTCCGCTTGGTGGCGCCAAACGCATCGGTCCAGCTTCGACCTTGACATTAACTCATTCGCGTGTTTTTCACAGCTGAGAAGTTATCATCGTAATATTCGTTTCCTCATATATATAATATTTCCGTTTAATTTGTCTTCTAATGATCAATTATGTCGATGTACGGTAAAATGAAGCTTGTTTCAAAGTGATATTGTTACAAAAACATTTATACAAAAACACTGATAATTATTCTTTCTGATTTAATAACACTTCTTCCAAGTACAATGTACTTTGTTTTACTTTTTATTTTCTGTGTCATAGTCTATATGCATGTATACATACTCATTTTTGACGAATGTCTTTATGAAAAAGTGAGAATGAAACAAATGGGTTTAATTTGGAAATTTTATTTCTCACACTCAAGCATTTCGGTGAACAATACATGGACGAAAATTGACCAACAGGAAACAAATAAATATAGGATATCTGATGCCAAGAGCGTTTCAGTGGAGTTAAGGGGATGAGTCAGAATCTTGTATGTTTTTGCTAATCCTATGATACGCTCAACATGAACCCTCTTGCTGGAAATACGCCGGTCTCTCAGTTGCATTGGGCATCCTATTTTTCTTTTTGAAAAAGTCGGAATATTTATTACAACATTGCTCGACTCGAACAAATCTTGAACATTAAATCCTTTGTCAGCCATGATTGCGTCGCCTGGTTCTGCTTGTCTTAGTAGGGTACAACCCCTGGGCGAAGAATTTTTCCTGTCATTGGAAAACCTGGAAGATAAATCAAATAGTTAGGACACAGCAGACGTATTTTATTTAATAATTTAATTAATAATATTCATGATTATAATAATGAGCAGAAATCTTCATTGATTTCAATAATTCGACGAAAAGAAAGCAACAACTTACCGGCTTGATGTGTTTTGATAAAGACATCCTCAGTGAAATGCTTCTGACAGACAGGGCTGCTTGCAGACGGTGACCAAAGTTTTCCGCGATTGCTTTCGTCTCGCCTTCTGATAGCCACAATCCATTTTTTACGCAAGACATCGTCCTTGGGGAACGTTTTACCCCCCTCGATTACTACACAAAGGCACAAAACGGCAACTTTGCCGCATCTTTTCAATGTGTTATGCAATCTCAACAGAAGCTGAATGGAGACCTCCTACTGTGAGCGTAAACCGGAAGTATTTCGGGGACCTGAGCGCATAGCGCCGCCTAGCGAACAGAGCTTGAACTACGTTCCCGCCAAATGTCCCTCATTAAGCCGCGATAATTGATAACCGGAAGTATTTTGTCGCTTTGAATCGCGTCGCTATCATAACGAACTTCGGAAACATTATACCAATGTGAGCAATCAGTCCATGCTATATAGAGTATCTCTGGTTTCCAGTACATGCATATACTATGCATTCATCAATATGGCTTTGTTTTGCGTATGTAATCATGGCGATCGTGATTGTCGACGTTTGAATATTGTGTGATATGTTCGATGGACATTTGACTATCATTTGACTTGTGATTGGAATTTTTGCGCTTGGTTAAGAGGAGGGAAGATCTTGACAAAGAAAAGCATTGTTAATACCATAAGATGTAACATGAACCTTGTTACTTAGCGGGATTAATAACTAGCTTTATTAACGAAACTACCGAATGGCAAAACAAAGTTTCGTTATGACGCATTATGGCACCCCAAACTTAACCACAACGAACCTTTGCAGCTATGAACTCAGCCTACACTGAAATGATTGTAGATTAATACCGTTGACAATTCTTAAGCTCAGTACAGAACATTATGAGCCACGAGTGCTTTGCGCTTACAAGGAATGGCATTATGATCTTCCAACTATGTACTTGGTCACCTAAGTCCACCTGTATCGCATCCATGGGGTCATACGGGGTCAAATGCGAAGTCAAACCTCAGTATAAATTATGAAAAACCAGCAACAATGAAATGAACAAATCTGCCCTGGATATGGAGGTAGTGAATAATAATGACCCAATTCAACGTGAAAGCAGGCCCTTCAGTTCTGAGCATGATGTGTGTGATATATTTCGACTCTCCTTCTTCGACGGGTGTTAACCAACCGTCCTCACCTGGGGGTCCGCACTAAGGCGTGTTCTGTTTATGCAATGAGGGCGATCAATCTCATTCCACGCCTCATGTGTAGATTGATACATATTCAAGTTTAATTTCGACCCAGAAATTGATTGTTTCTCACGAAAACAGTAGGTTATATTATGTAACGATTTAGTGCAATAGATGAAAGGGCAGGTAGATGTCTGATTACGTTGTCTGTGTGCATTGGACAGCAAGTCACGCATTACGTAAGTTCAGCAAACAACGAACGATAGAACAGCTGTTAATGGCATAATCATAATGATCTATCGGCGATTTCCAACGAAATGAACTCAGTCAACACCAAAATACATTTGATGGGTCTCCCGACAACCTGTTGCTCTACCTGTCAACCAAGTTCGTGCATGTTCAAGGCATCTTCTCTAATTAGAAGTTACATGAGGTGAACGAGGTTAAATCTATCTGGAAATCATTTATTATTTTTCTTCAACTTAGCTCAATCTACATGCAATCATTTGTCACCACTAAATAAAGAATTCCATTAAAACAGAAAAGCTAACCTATCCATATATTCCATCTCATAAAAAACCTGTCTACATCCACGCTGACGTATAATGGGGTTTGTAACTGGGTAAGGTAATCAAACATAATCACACTCCTGGTGTTCATTTCATTTTATTTCATTTCATTTCATTTCATTTCATTTCATTTCATTTCATTTCATTTCATTTTGTACGACATTATAGCGGCCTTTGATTTGGTTAGGATATCTGATATCATTCCGAGTGTAATGAAGTTTTCGATCAAATGATTGCAAGCATTTATTTATCTTAACCCTAGGTTATAATAGTTCAATTTTTGCCAGAAAAATAAGAAAACTTTGACACAAACTCTCACGAAACTCTGACAACGTTTTATGAAGCTAATTCACAGGGAATTACATGTTACTCGATGTGGTTACATTTCATCCAATCTCAGGTGTCTGAAAATAATGCTTAAATAAGCTAATTCAAAGAGGAATGATAAGATCCTGAATCAGCGTGTTGACAAAGAAAGAATGTATTGATGCTCGTCATCCGAGATGGATGCCATGTGATGGACACAGCTAATTGTACAACAGAGCTGACAGCAACGGCGGTAATTTTGCATGCAACACTTGTTCTAATTTTAATCACGATTGCCGTGCACCCGAAAAACAGGGTTCATGAACTGATTACACCTGGGGCTTTCTTTATCGCTCTGTCAACCAGAAAACTGTTTTGCACCGTGATCATAATATTCCAAAAGCAATGTAAATACTGTTAAATATTTTGTTCTTTTTGGTTCTTGAAGGTGCGATAAGCAAACATGTCTAGCCGAGTAAATGTTTTGATATGAAGTACATGACGGATGTCATTGCTAACGACAGGTCTGCAAATTCGCAGTTACTTTTTGGGCCAACATTTCAGCAGCATCCCTCTGGAAATTAATGAAGTGTTCTTGAATCACGGAGGCGTCACCTCAGAGAACATGCTTGAGGTGAGCAAGGTGAGGTTAAATCAGAACTCAGTTGATAAGCCTTGTCAGCGCTTGATCACTCTATAAATAGATCCATAATACAAACGAAATCTAATCAGTGCAGAACAATTAATTGCCGATATTCATGTTAGACTACAATCGCATTCGACGACAGAAACATGACAATAATTATTAACTTGTTGACTGCAGACAAATGACACATCGAATTAGAAATGAAATTTAGAAGGGATTCAATTCGTTCTATGTGGATAATATTTATGCCATGACATGTATATATATGCTTGGAACCAATTCACACTGATACGATCAATTGTTACATCTAAGGTTATGTAATTAGGTCACTGATTGGTTTCTCGGTACTCTATCGCACAAGGACACCACCCAGCGATATCATTGTTGACCGATGTCACCTCTCCCCTTATCTAAAGGCTATCAGCTGTTTTTGAAGTAATTCAGCAGGTTTGCAAATGAAAAAGGAGTTTTATTGTATGAAAAATACTAATCCAATGAAGCGCACAGCGCGTCAAGGTTTATAAATGCGGGTTTAATAATAATAATAATAAATATATATTGGCACAAGAGAAAAGTAAAAATCCTAAATTAGGTTTGTTTTAAAAATTCACAGTGACGGCGTCTGCATTGACCTGTTCAGTTGGAGGTGAGGACACGGATGCCCGATTTTCAATTTCGACAACACATTCAACCCTCGTGGGGTTGACACTGTCATTTCGTTGCACACGCGTTGCATTCACAGTTTGTTGCATACACAGAGCATCGCTGTACGATGGAAGGTCTGGATCCGATTCATGTAACTCCAAACCTTCGTTGTCCGCTGCGAAAGTGACGTCGAAGGGTTTCGCTTGCGTATCCTGAAGTTTGTAGTTTTTCACAGGTTTTGGCATGTTCAATGCAATATCATAAGTGGGTGGGTAGAGCGAACTGATGTCAGCACTGATGGTATTGATGTCGTTATGTAGCGATGGATCGTCATCGCTAACGTCGAGATTGGCACAGCAAACTGTTTGGCAGAATGCGCCGACGAAAGTGTTGGATATGCAGTTTTGACTACACTCGCACGTAGATATTGCAGTCTTCCAAAAACAGAGGAACAGCTTCCTGACTAGGATCAAAATCGCTCCCACGATTATGGCCCACGTGACAATGGCTGCGATGATGGAGGCGTAGTTGAGGACCTCATCTGACACTGGCGTCGTCTGCGTCGTCACGGGGACACGGGTGTAATCGTCAGCCATGGTCGGCACCGGCGTTGTACTCATTGGTCTGAAAAGATAGGCAGATTTTGTGCACTGAGCTGATAAGGTAAATACTTATCGGTGACCTGCAGGTTATTTATGAGCGGCTGCTACTACAGGCTGAAATATTTGCACAATTCATTTGAATAGTGGTTTTCACTATTCACTGATTCATGCCTGCGTAATAAAAAAAAAAAAAAAAAAAAAAATGCTAGCTGATTGTATATGTCACCCTGTACAGCATATAGCTTCACTGATTATGCAACGTTCTGAACGAAATGCAGGCCATATTCATTCCAAAAGTCAATATGCATATACGCTAATTGGTATACTCAAAAGCGACGAACACCAATTTAAATCACATAACGTATAATTATTATATGTACGCAATAATTAAAATTAGAGTACCAAACTCCAAGCTAACTCTACCAGATTTTGTGTGAGTCTACTCTCACAATAATACTTTCTGCAACCAAATGGTTTATTTTATTCATTATTTGTGGTGCCCAAGAGCAAACTAAATCAGGTCGATATGTATGCTGAATACAACACCGACTCATAATTCTATTGATTTCTGCGCGGTTTGGCTACTTGCATATGTGCATGATTGCATATTAGATAAGATTATTCGATGGCACCTGACACAGTTAAACAGAATGGCAACAACTTGCCATACTAATAAAGGCAACTTCAATGTATAACTAAATTGACCCATGTATAATAGCATATGGTAATTATTTCAACTGAATGGTTCGAGTGGTGTCGAACGTAGTTTGGTAAAATATTATTTATATTTAGTAATACGACACACAAATACAAAATGAAATATGAAAGTACGTCTTCAATGGTTATGCGTAATGCTTCATGCAGGCTATACTTTAGACAGTGATCTTCGTGGTTGTTCAGCTGAGATGAAATCCCCACGTCAATGGTCAACATAACAACCCTTGAATAGCGGACAAGCGCCGTCCACTGGGCAGATCTTTGTTGCTTGCGGAGTTGTTAGTCTTCAGGTAAATGACTTACGATTGCAAACCCAAGGTTCATTGGCCCAGGTCGTAAATCTCTATAAACTAAGCATTAGGGAATATATCATACCCTAAGAGACCGGGTGTTCATCAGCAATTAAGTTGTATGAGCTGATTATTTAGGTGGGCTCCAATATCACTCACTGTCTACCTTGAAATGGGTAAGTACTATTATGTAAGACATGAAGCATTAAGGAAATAAAGTAGTGCAAAAATTATTTGTTATAGACATGATGTAATTTAATTGTGGTGTGAATCGTATAATTATGTCGACCAGTTTCCATCTATCTCATGGGAAGTGATACATAAAACGGATAAAGTAAGTAATGGTAAATTGTCTCAATTAGAACATACGGTCGTAACGTTGTCATGCACAAATATCCAATGGCTGAAATAAAGAATTAAATGCAACAATAATAATCTGACCATGCATTACCCTGGATTTATCTGTAAAAATAAAACCCTGCTTGTATTCAACAGCAGTTAATTAATCCATTGCAACAATACCTGAATCAGAAATGCCCCTTCCACGAATTTAGTTCCCCTGTAGCCTTGTGTTCTAATCGTTCATTAGCCATCATGCATTTGTCTGTCAATCGTCTTTGATTAGACCAGGTGAATGTACGTCTTTTGGACTTGCCCCCGATAAAAGACTCTCAGAGATCTGACCTTTGATATGTGATAATCCCTTACCTTGGCAAGCCTCAAGACATAAGCCTGTAAGCATATGGTCACATTTATGGTACTACAGGGGCATTGAACTCTGGTTGAGTTCCTTTCACTAAAAACATACGCTGTTGAAAATACTTAATTAATATAATTAATTATACTAATTACATTAAATTATTATAAAAAATTAATGTAATAATTTTAACAACAATGAACAAAAATGAAATCATTACTTTTACAAGAGCGTAAAATATACAAATATTGTGCTCCAAATGCTAAACATTCGTCAAGTCAATCAGTTAAAACAGTGTAAAAATAGATATGCTGTTAACCGAAGTATGAAAATAGACAACTGATGAAAAAGATCGGACATAACTGCATTCATTTATAAAACGCAATGGTGCAAGCGCTTCTAGGAGTTGTACAATTAAATACAATAGATGGGACAATGGGCAAATAATAATTGAAATGGCAAATTATGATTACGACTTTTTCTCGTGCATTTCATAAATCGGAAATGTCCAGGCATATAATTATGGACACTGTTGACCTTATGTGTTATGAACAATGTCTTACAATCAATTCCCTGCCGGGCAAGGAGCCAGTAAATATCACGTAACAGCGTGGGTCCGTGCCCCTCACGAGACACTTTGTTCACGGTTAGAGACTCCAACACAGGCCTTGGGTTTTAGTGGACACAGGTGCACAAGTATCCGTCATCCCGGCAACCTCCACTGATCGAGCCCTAGGACAGCGTCAAGATGCAGTGCAGCTTCAAGCCGCCAACGGCACCTCCATCCCCACGTATGGGTCAAGCGACGTGAAGTTATGTCTCGGGAACAGAAAGTTCACAGCTCGTCTGGTGCGTGCTGAAGTACAGCGTGCCCTGCTTGGAGCGGACTTTCTACATCGGTACCACCTACTCGTAGACGTCACGGGACGTTGCCTAGTGGATGTGGCCACTCTGTCCACCGTGGTTGGACCCTCAGCAACCAGCACAGCCAGTGCAGGCAGATGTTGGGTGACACTCGTTCACCTAGACCCCTGCGCACTCCTTCTGCAGGTGTTTCCGGGTGTCACGCAGCCAGACTTTGCTCGGCACGAGCCCCGTCACGAAGTGCACCATCACGTGGTCACGAAAGGTCCTCCTGTCTGGGCCAGACCACGCCGCTGAACCCGGAGAAACTCTTCGCCGCCAAACAAGAATTCAATAATCTCCAACCGCATGGGTATCATTCGTCCCTCAGACAGCGCCTGGTCCTCGCCTCTACACCTGGTGAAGAAAGCTAATGAAGAATGGCGCCAGTGCGAGGACTACCGGAGACTCAACGTATCAACAGAGCCAGACCGGTACCCCGTCCCACACATCCATGACTTTGCAGCGCAACTGCATGATCTAAGGAACGCTATCACCGGCCTACATCTCCGCGATGTACAGTTCAAAGAGGATGCAACTAGCTTCCTGTTCGACGTCTCCCTAGAACACCCCAGACCCGTGGTACCCCCGACCCTGCGACGCAGAGGATCACAAAATATCATTGCTCAGCGCTTTGTGTGGCATGCGGAAGGATGTTGCAGAGTGGTGTCGAGCTTGCACAGCCTGTCAGCTCGCAAAAATCCATGTGCATGCCAAGGCCCCAGTAACCCGCATCCCAGTCACATCGACCCCTTTTGACCAAGTACATGTGAACATCGTTGGGCCCTTACCACCTTCGCGAGGGTACTTATATCTGTTCAAGGTGATCGACCGACACTCCCGCTGGCCGGAGGCACTGCCGATGAAAAGTATCGCAGCCGAGGAATGCGCACAGACCTTCCTGAATGGCTGGGTGTCACGTTACGGGGTGCCCACAGATATCACCAGCGATCGAGGCCGGCAATTCACCTCCAACCTTTGGAACGAGGTAGCTACGTCTCTCGGGTCCAAGTTGCATCGGACCACTGCCTACCACCCACAGGCCAACGGCATGGTAGAACGGATGCACCGCACCTTGAAGGCAGCCCTACGAGCCCGTCTCACCGGACCAGATTGAATAGGTCAGCTACCGTGGGTGCTGCTTGGTTTGCGCGGGGCGCATAAGGATGACTTGGATGCCGTCCCGGCAGACCTAGTCTTCAGACACAGACCAAGGTTACCTGGAGACTTGCTTCCCCTAGGGACGGCTCGTACATCGCCTAAAGTGCCAGAGCATCCTAGCCACCACGGCACACCAAACAGTGCAGTGCCTGCCTCACTGTCCAAAGCAACAGAGGTGTTCATCCGAGTAGGGGCCCACAGAAGACGCTGAACATGAGAGTTTATGGCAACTTTAAAGTTGTGGAATGTGATCTTTGAATGACGTTCCCGATTTCTTGTCCTTTTAATCATTTGTTCCACACTGATTAGTCAAACAAGGCCATGACTGAAGCATCGTGTTATATAATATATGATGTGCACATGTCCTTATGCTGAGGCTATGCATTCAGACGACGAGCATGGCGCACTGGCCCATTCGTGGATGCTAGATCAGTAACTTAGTAATAATATTTAGTCATTATACAAAACAGAAGAACTTTATCAAACAACTCAATAATTATCACGAGAGTATGCTTAACAACACCAACGCAATTGACAGGGAACAGATAGCCCATTTTTGTTAACCCCTGTTCCAGTTGGATTTTGATTCTAAATAGTCTTGCTCTGACCCAACGATGTTAAAGCATTAAACATGCCGTCTTGTAACGACATAATCCAGTGATTAACATATAAATTACTGTACCGTTCAATTAGTCGCTCATATGACTATTTCATTGATTCCGTTCGTTGGAAGAAAGCCTCTGACAAACTTTGATCGGCATTGATAATTTTGCACTGTATAATTAATTGAATAGATTAATAGATTAAAGGTTGCGACATGGCAATCTTGTCGTTTGCAAATTAATTGCAATGAAGCCTATGGATTTATCACCAATAAAGCACCAACTTCCGAGACACTGAGCTTTGTTTTGAAAAGAAAATGTTATACATGTACTTTATTCACTCCTGTAGCGCGCCAGTGAATCGGCGTTGAAAGCTGATGAATGAAAACGACATAGCTTTGAAATCCAAAGGCTGTCTATTGCCCTGCGGAGAGTTATCAAAGATAAGCTGCGCTGAAATAAGAAAACTGCCTGGGGGGAAGCATATGCCAAATTTGCTACCATCTTTTAACCACACATTCCTTGATTCATCACACCGCACTATTTAATGACTCAATATTACCGTCAAAATATTGTTAAACTTGATTTGTGACTGAGTGAATATTACCATTGAAATTCATAGATATTTCTAATCAATAGTTCATGTCATTTAAAGAGGACCTCTTGTTGTTTTGAACTAGTAACGGATGACAGAGGATACATTCCAAAAGACAAATACGCCTTTTGACTGACATATTTTTAAACAACACGCTTGCTGTGGGCTAAATCCTAGATACATCGAATTTGAGAGGTTTAAAATCTCACTTTCTTCTCGCGTTCGATTTCATATCGTCGTGACGGAATAAAAGTAATTATTCTATTGTTAACAATAGGAGCCATCGAGTGAGCAGATCTTTCAGCAGTTCTCATAAAAGAAATCTCACACTCATCTGGTTTCAAGCTATTCTGCCTGAGCAGGAATTTCGTATTTTAATTTGTCTTGAATAGCATTCATAGTTGACCAAATTTTTTCAAACACGGTCTCTCGTCACTCAATAAAGCCCACAGAACCGATTAAAAAAGGTTTCGAAATGAACAGAGGTCCTTTTTAAGTATTCAAATAAAGCTAAATAACCTCCACCTCGACCTCTTTCGTCTCTATCGTACTTTTCTTCTGGATTAAAAATTCCTTTGAATATATATGTATACTCAACCACATGCACTTCCAATTACACTCTTCCCTGCTTTTGAAACTTCAGGATCAAATCATAATGCATAATTAAAAAAAAAAATCTTGTATGTGAAAGAACTACAAGTCAAGGCCTACTTTAACGGAGGAACGAAATGCCTTTGCACCACGTTTCCGCCGCTTTACCGATACGCTTGACTGCGTGCCGGGGTTTCGAGGCCCATGCGTGATCTGTTATACTAGGTCTATGGGTGATTCAAGTGGTGTGCTTGAATGGAATTAAGTTGATGATTAAAATATGAACGTCAAAATCTCAGAGTGAGAATCAAATATACACCATGTAATGTATGTAATGTAATCACTGCTTCCATGAGATTCACAATGATAAGTCATGATTGTACTGCTTTTGCGAAAAGGCAGTTAAATGGAGAGAGCTTATAAAGCGCTGGTTGTTCTTGGGGTCATTGCTGTCATCTCTAGCTTCCCTAGTGACAATTATGTCGATCATTCTCAGGTCAAAAGAGTGAGTAGACCCCTTGCAATGATCCAGAGAAAGACACCGACAGCTTTTTTCTGTTTGCTTCTATTGCAGCAAGGTGGCGGTGACCCAGCTTTGATTCTTCTTGGTTGGTGCGAGTGAGTACTGAATAGCATTTTACATAATTCTACATTGTTCTTAGTGGTTTTGAGCATTTTTGCATTTTCTGCTGTTTCAGCATCAACTCATCGCACAACTGCTGTCAAACATGAAGTGATTCGTGCATCGTCTATTTGCAGGCTGATTCTTATGAATAAAGCATATCTCTTGGTTTTTTATTAGATATCTTTTGATAGTGGCGTTTTCATGAGACATTCCCTTCATTACTCCGAATCACAAGAATAATGGGGATTTGATGTCATAAACTTCAAAATCACCCAAGAGTTAGGGATGGGGGCACACAATACTTTTCTCTGCTGCAAATGGGTCGAAAATTACCATACATATCTGCTATAACAAATATTCAGCCAAATATTTAATTTTTCTTTTGGTTTGGCCTTATGGCATGAAAATTATGTGAGAATCCCAAAATATTCTGCTTGACAAAAACACAATTTTGCCCTGCTAAAGCGTAATATAATCTGCCGCATGCGGCTGTTTTTTTGGCTGTGGGTCACATGATTATATGAAAGATAATTACTGGTATGTTAGGTTCATTCACCAAAACAAAAAGTACTCTTCAGAGTGTTGTCTAACGTCAAAAGAAATCAAGAAAACTGCTTCCATTTATGATGTGCATACACATAAATAGGTGGCAAGAAATCAGAAACATTCTTATAGCAGTAGAATGCCTAAGTCGACATCTCTACAGAGCACCCATACAGAACATTTTTGATAAATATTTAATGGGACAAAAGCTGGCAATTCATCAACTGCTGATGCAAGAAGTAACAGTTTCTGAAGTACCTTTCATAAAGACTTTATAGAACATGAATACAAGGGAAGAATCCAATCCGGAAACGTTAGGGTGCATAAATAAATTTGTTATGTAACGGTTTCAAGCTTAATTACTTCCCTTCATGTGAAGCAAAAAAAAAAAACGCACACTAAAATCATTGAAGTGAAGCCAATAAACTGGTGCTATTGGTCGACTGTGGAATATGGAGCCATACTGACCCTGCTCACTGAAGCCGTGTGCGTTATTACGTAGTGGCCAATCGATATTATGGATAACTAAAACCAAAAGACTAGGTGGGATAGGCGCATGTGGTTTCAGCAATAGAAGACTATTAAGTTTAGTCTCTGCTGGAGTTTCTGGTGGTTAGACAGTGTGTATGCTCTGATCCCAAAAAATAATACTCTCAAGCGGACCTTCTGCAGGGGATAATAAAGGTTCACGTTCATTTTGTTCCCATTGTTTGATAATTCACAGCTGAATTACTTTGGAAGGCATGAATTACTTTGGATTTGGATGTCTTATAATATTTCACAGCACCAAAACTTATAGAATAAACAAAGGATTTATAATGCGGCAAATCTCTTCCTGTTGATCATTTCGTCGTAATTTCGCATCACTGACGCAGTCGTCAAAAGACATGAGCTGACCTCTTAATTATGGGCTAACGCCGTTCATCACGGGCCAGCGATTGAGCATAACATGTTTTCATAAGGAATTACGATAGCCGTGCATCTTGTCATTAGGGTATCGATGTCGCCCAAGTCTCTCGATAATTATGGAGCTATTTGTAGGTTGCACGCAACACGAATAGACCATTTGGGTCCCATTAAATGTCCTTGAATGGATGGAAAATGGCCTCATTATCTGAGGTTACTATATATGGCGTCCTAAAATAAGAACACAACGATTCGGGTCGTTAAATTCGGAAAGTTGATAATTTGAAATGATTTATTATATATGCATATAGACACCCTGAATGCAATTTTCTGATTAGCACCAAGTCTATAACAATGCCAGCCAGTTATACACATGGATACGAAGACACGACTTATGAAAAATTGTAATTCCGTGTAGTGTAATAATTAGAGATCTGTAATATTTATAGTTTAAATTTTACCTCCGCTATCTTCGTTCCATGCAGCCTTCCAGATAATGTACATTGTGCAGCTTGTACAATAATAATTATATGTAATATATGCTCATATATATTTTTATTCATAATTGTATGCACAAACATACGCCAAACATGAAGAGAAGCAAAAATAAATAAATAAATTAACAAATATAATTATGACAAATAAACAAACAGAGAATAAGTTTATGCCAAACTCAGTATTGGTTACACAAATCATGATTATGTAAATTATGCAAAACAAAAGTGTTCAAACGTGAGTACCAGTGTCTGTCATTAGTGGAGCTTTAACAACAACAAAACCAGGCGTCTATGCAAGAAAACACCTACAGGGTGATCCTAATTACGAGGGTCAAAAACTGACAAATAATTATCCTGCTTACAACACACCTTCAGACGGCAAATAGGTAATTGGATAATCTGCGTTTTCTTTGATACTGATCAATTAATTAGGCAAGCTCATCCGAGGCTTTTAAACTTTGTCAATGACTCTGAGCCAAATATAGAAACGCCGTCACAATATCGTTATTTACCAAATGATTGTTTATATTTTCCCGTAATTTTCTTTGATATTTTAGCATAGTAACAATGAATGCTGAAATAAAGATATGTCTTGGTCAAATAATTACAAAAATATTTCACTTATTTAAAGACATGTGATATAAACAGTTTAAATCTGATGTAAGCCTATCCTAAAAGACAAATTATCAGAAGAGTACACCAAATTTCTTCAGGAAAAACAAATTTCATTAAACATGTTAAGTGGATTTCATAGTCCAGAATCACTGGCCTAACGCATTTTTCAACCTCCCTTTACTGCCTAATTGGACCCATCATATCAACTCAAAATCAGCTCCCTTCAAAGTGAGAGACAACTTTTATATTTTAGAATACTCTTCAGATAATACAACTAGCTGTTTTCGTAAAAAGAGTAGTAGGAAAAATGACAGGATATTATTTTGTAACATTGTCATGTCAGCTGGAAGAGAACGTGTGCAAAGACGATGAACATTTGATAGGTCAAACGCTAACAAATTAAATTAGTATTATTAGGGGCAAATATTCTGGAGCATATTATTCAGGTAAAATAAATATATAGCATTAGACATATTCGTGAAGCAAATAGACAGGTGCTATTGGTGTACTGTGGTACATTGAGCAATACTAACTGAGCGGTTCACTATTTGTTCAGCTGCGGCAACTTGGATAACACTTGGGCTCATACCAGTCTCAGGTGGAATTATTGTACTTGTGTTATTCGTGCTTGTGCCTGGCATTGTGTTGCTTGAATTGGCATCTGTTGGACCAACGGCATTTCTTCTGGTCAGGATTGCAATTATCTTTCTTCTGAATCCTCTTGCAAATAAAATATAAATTCCAAAGTTTGCAGAAGAGTTAAACATAAGAGCAAGATGTGGAATATAGGAAAAATAGAACAGTTCACCGCCACATTCAATGCTCACCATGTATGGGTCATACACCCACATGAGAATTCTTCTGATTGGCTGGAACGACTGGCATATGACGTAAATGATTACGATTGCAATTGATGACTTGGTCAAATCTTTGCGAGCATGTTGGGAACTCACAGAAGAGGCAATAGTGTTGCTGTGAGACTTAAACCTTCTTAGAATAGCAACTGACATGTACAGAATGCTGACCACTGGAATGATGTAACTCACGAGGTAAGTGAGAATCACCGAGTAGATCATCTGGAAATATGCATTGTGCATAAGAGGATGACTCACAGGGTAGAAGATGCCATCTTGTCTGGTTTTGATGGAATACAAGAAGAAATTTGGCAGATAAAAAGCAACAGCAGCCAAGCTGGCACAGGCTGAGATTCGATTGACGATTCGAACAGTGCACAACTGCTTGGCTTTGTGTGGTAAGCAAACTGCCACATATCTCTGCAACATCAGGATCATTGTTAATAATGTTGAAAGCTGGTTGCAGATGCGAGCCACTTCAAACGAATATACACCAGCAAACACACCTACGTTCCTTGAATTGTAAATGCCAATGATAGGAAGAGGAGAATATGCCAGAAGAAGGCCAGTATCGGCCACAGCCAGCAGACACAGTGCCTGAATGGTCGAAGACTTCTTACGCTCTTTTCCTAAGATAGTCAGACTAAGCATATTACCCACCAATCCAATTATGATTGACAATCCACCAATTAATGTCCCAACGATAAAGGTGAACAGAACACATGGCCTCGTGTTAAGAGTGGGTGTAACTTCAGTAGGTGTAAAATCCTCAGAGGTTGTTGAATCCATTGTCATATAGATTGACTGCTCCACAGGTGCCTTCGCTCCTCTGTTCCTGCTTATATATGCGTGCAAACGGAGCACAGGTTGGTTGCATGAGAAATAGCATAACATTCGCCATATTAAGCAAAGATGAGCAAATGTCTATCGACTGGTGTAGTACATTCCGAGTCTAACATCTAACTTAAGTGCACCCGATTCTCATATCTGTACTATAAGTAAACGGGAACAGACGTATAATTATCTGCACCCATTAGGCAAACGGTATCCGACCGTCACACAGACCCACGTGTGTCGTCGGGATCTGTTAGCTAACGGCTACCGATCATCTTATAAAATATACATGTATATTTACGGGCCGCGATGGCGCAGTGGTAGCGCGCTTGTATAGCTAAAATGGTTAGCTATCAGCACCAGGAATTTATTTCTATATATAAATAGATATAGAAAAAAATTCGTTCTGAAGAAGAATTCATCATATATCATAACAATAATCTACGAACGCACAACTCTCTGCACGCAAGTCAAGCGCGCTACCACTGCGCCATAGCGCCCCGTAAACCCATAAAGCAATATATATAGGGCTAGTGATGGACTGATGGTGGTTGGTCGGTGACCTTTAATTTAAATGTGAATTTATATATATATATATATATATATATATATATATATATATATATATATATATATATATATATATATATATATATATATATATATATATATATATATATATATATATATATATATAT